>OZ024864.1:1858900-1878900 GCA_964017155.1 Oasisia sp. SBJ-2009 | reverse complement strand
TTTACCTAAATAAACAAAGTGAATCATCAAGGCCGCTACACGAGTTGTCTCGCTTAACCGACTGTCGTTCGGCTGCGGAACTACGCCGAGAAGACAGTCTGGCCACATTAACGGCTTTTGTTTGGGTAGCAGCCGTAATCTATAAAATGCTGCCACCTCACGGACACTGCCGTAATATATATTTTTATAAACAACTACAAATTTGTATTTCTATTTATTTTGTGTTAATATAAGTTTAATTTTTAATAGTTTTCATAATACAGCATTATTTGATCAAAAGGTTTCCTTATTTAATTTGTATGCTATCCGTGTCGAGCTAGACAATGCTGCCACCTCACGGATACTGGTTAATCCTGCCGTAATACTTATTATTTTATAAACAACGGTAAATTTGAATTTTTACTTACTTTTGTGTTAATATAAGTTCAATGGTGAATACTTTTCATATGATGTTATTATCTTGTAAAAGTATATCGTTATTTTAATTTTTATTTCATAGTTGGCCTGAGAGCCAATCAGCGTCTCTACCGTAACCTGGGGTAAAGCTGCCCGGATGTAGAAACTTAAGCCCATATACTGTCCCAGGCGGAGTTGAGGGGGCTTAAAAGTGCTGCCACCTCACGGAGTCTGGGTAACCGAGGCTACTACACGAGGCAATCGCGGTTTGGCGAGGATTCACTCGAGTAACTGACGTCATTAGCAGTGACAGCCAATAGGGAAGGTAGACGCCTACGACAAAATCATTTAAATATGCATTTATTACATGATGTTAAAGTCACCTCATTCTAAGTATTATTATTTAAGACGAAGAAGATGACCATCACAATTTACCCACTGAACAAATTATTACTTTATTTACTTTATTTTACATAAGGGGTTTATCTCCGCGATCACGATTGTCGGTGTTCAGTTGGATTACTCTCGTGGTACTGCGTGCGCGGTGTAAACCGGATAACACGTTAGGGTTACGCGACTAACCCGAGTAGGTCAATCGAAGTCGGCCAACTCTCTTTGCGGGCCCTACAGTCACCATGCTTATCTCTGGTGAACTCGTTGCGGACTTCAACTCACCACATTGTGCAGGGGAAGTGAAGTTGACCCGCTTCTTGCGAAAGCGGATGTTCAGTTCGACTACTTCCCTAAATGTAGACAGAATAAGGCACCCATACAAATGGTCGGACTACATCCGCAAGGTGTCATCCATCATTCTTGTCCGCTATTGTGACGCTGATCGTATCATCAGTGTGAACGACCCGTAAGAACTGACATGCAGAGCTCTAGTTACCGGATCGGATGTTTTAAAAAGCATGTCCCGATAAAAAAGCGGTCAAAATCAATCTAACCCCGTTTGTTAATTCCAAACTTCGTAAAAACAGCCTTTAAAAATGGCAACGCTTTTCAATAAATAAAAGCTAACGTATTCCGGCTAACTGGGAATGTTACTGTATGCAAAGAAACCTCTCTATCAAACTGAAACGTCAATCAATACGAAAATACTTTTCCGAGGGATGCGCAGGTGAACCCAAGTCTACAGACGTTTGGCTTATTGTGAAACCATTCTTATCCTAAAAGACTCTATTACAGTTCTCTCGGAAATCTATCATATCATAACAGACAACTCTCTTTGCGGGTACTATGAACGAGTTCTATGTAAATGTCGCCCAATACATAGCAACTGAACCTATCTCGGAAAACATAGTAAACCATTTGTGACGTTATTTCGTGTTCCTGGTCAATTAGAGCTGACATGAAGGTATCAGACCGGTGTGGAATTGCAACATCGGGAAACCAAATTCTTGGATTAATTAGGTAAAATATAGTGCACAAGGAAAAAAACTTATAATACCTCTGTATAAAACAATAGTTAGGCCTCAGTTAGAATATAGCATACAGGCATGGAGGCCATATCTCAAAATGATACAAAAACCCAGGGATATCAGTTATGAAATGCGTCTAAAAGAATGTGGTTTGACAACATTAGAAACCAGAAGATTGAGAGGAAGTCAGATGGAAGTGTTTAAAATATTTAATGGGTATGAAAATATTGACATAACTCGGTTAAGGAAGAGAGAAGAGAGAAGGACTAGAGGATGTGGAGTTACATTAACAAAGAAGCAGTGTATACCAGATATTCGAAAATTATCATTTTCACAAAGAACTATAAATGAATGGAACAGATTATCAGCTGAATGTGTAGGTGCTAGTAGTGTTAACATGTTTAAAAATAAAATTGACATACATAGGTGCTAATAATGTTAATTAGTCTAAACATTTAAATTGACATATATCTCATATGGCGGGATACACTTGGATAGGTAGGTTGGACACTTGGACTCTAGATAAGCCAAAGTGCTTCCTTGTCCACATGCCATCTAAAGTTGATTATCTAAGTGGCAATCTTGTTAAATCTTGTTAAATCTGGCAGAACTGGAAATAGGTCATTTATGGATCCTCTTGAGTTGGAAGACATGACTATTTGTGGCTAAATTGTCCATACGAATTGCCCTGAATAGTTGCCAATATACCGAAATATACTGATAGGTAACCAGTCAGAACATCAACTATTACTACTACAGGCAGTGCCAGTCACTCTTATCCACTCTACCCTCCAGTAAGTAACCAAGCCTTTCTCCGTGACTGCCCTTTCCCTGGCTGTAACTAAATCCCAAGTCATTAAAACGTCGATGAATTGTTTCTTTCCCTAGTCTGGGTTTGCCCCCTGCCCAACCGCCACAGCAGCCAGGCTTCATTTACTAATGAATTGAAGGGAGTGAATTGTTATATTTTCTTACTCTGTGTGTGTGTGTGTGTGTGTGTGTGCGTGCGTGTGTGTGTGTGTGTGTGCGTGCGTGTGTGCGTGTGTGCGTGTGTGTGCGTGTGTGTGCGTGTGTGTGTGCGTGCGTATGTGTGTGTGCGTGCGTATGTGCGTGTGCGTGCGTGTGTGTGCGCGTGTGCGTGTGCGTGTGCGTGTGCGTGTGCGTGTGCGTGTGTGTATTGGTAACAATTAAACAATAAAATATAAATTTACTTTAAAATTAATCAATTACTCTTATATAAATTTTCATTATAAGAGCTGAATTGATTAATTAATAAACACGTCGTAATAACAAATTTTGCCAATAGTAAATACAATATTATTGTAGTAATGTAGTGTGTAGTATATATACATATCGTTCTGCATAACAAGAAAAGATGAAAGGATGATCAGACAGAATATACGGCAAAGTCAAAAGATGAGGAATAAAAAAGGAGACCTGGAGAGTGAGAGAGAGAGAGAGAGAGATACATAGAACGAGAGAGAGAGAGAACGAAAGAGGGAGAGAGAGTGAGAGAGAGAGAGAGAGAGAGAGAGAACGAGAGAGAGAGAGAGAAAGAACGAGAGAGAGAGAACGAGAGAGAGAGAGAGAACGAGAGAGAGAGAGAGAGAGAGAGAGAACGAGAGAGAGAGAGAGAGAGAGAGGGAGAGAGAGAGAACGAGAGAGAGAACGAGAGAGAGAGAGAGAACGAGAGAGAGAGAGAGAGAACGAGAGAGAGAGAGAACGAGAGAGAGAGAGAGAACGAGAGAGAGAGAGAACGAGAGAGAGAGAGAGAACGAGAGAGAGAGAGAGAACGAGGGAGAGAGAGAGAACGAGAGAGAGAGAGAACGAGAGAACGAGAGAGAGAGAGAGAACGAGAGAGAGAGAGAACGAGAGAGAGAGAGAGAGAACGAGAGAGAGAGAACGAGAGAGAGAGGGGGGGAGTCAGATGGAAGGAGAAGGAGACAGAAGCAGTAATAGTTACCTTTACAAGGCAGCCTGTTGTGTAGTGCACGATGAGATACGGTGGCCGCCGATACGGTTGAGAAGCCAGCTGCTTCACGCTTGAGTGGGCGCACAATCAGGACGGACTGTATGTTTAACGGTGGTTCTGTGCTCACGGCGTTGTTCTGTAAAATAATAGTATATTATTAGGTCTGTTTGTATGTATATGTAGTGTATGTGTATGCGTATATGTATGTTTATGTATATTATGCATATACAAAATAATATATGCAGATGTAAAGTACTGTAATGTAATGTAAAATAATGTAGTGAGTGTAGGGTGGTGTTGTGTGGTGTGGCATGGCGTGGCGTAGCGTAGCGTAGCGTAGCGTAGCGTAGCGTAGCGTAGCGTAGCGTAGTGTAGTGTGAGTGTAAGTGTAGTGTAGTGTAGAACAATAGTTTATATATCTTCTTGTAATCAAAATGGGTACAGGTCAAAACGGCGGAAAATCCAAAACGGCGAAACCCAAAACGGCGACACATCGAAAACGGCGACACATCGAAAACGGCGACACATCGAAAACGGCGACACATCGAAAACGGCGACACATCCAAAACGGCGACACATCCAAAACGGCGACACATCGAAAACGGCGACAGACCAAAACGGCGACACATCCAAAACGGCGACAGACCAAAACGGCGACACACGAACACGGCGACATACCTCTTTAAAATTTAAAATTAATGCTCTACAAAATTGCTCTGTGATCAAACATTGAAATTACTGTCATTTATCTAAAAAAAGTCACGATGTGCACTCGTTTTTACGCGTATACATTAGTTTTCACATTATACTTGGTAGATGGCGTGAGTTCAGTTCATATTCCATAAGTAAGATTACCTTACAATTAATATAATATATACAGTTGCTTATGGTATATGTACTGATAGATGGTTGAAGCAATTACTTCTGCGCTTGAAATGTTATTTACCAGACATGATGTTTAAACATCATGTCTGGTAAATAACATTTCAAAGTACATTATCAGTTTTCAAAACAACACAGTTTTTAGATAATAAATATAACCATGGTGTTATTATTTATTATTGTATTTATTACACACCATGTGATTGTTCAACTCTTGCAGTTATAATATATGTGTGTGTGTGTGTGTGTGTGTGTGTGTGTGTGTGTGTGAGTGTGTGTGTGTGTGTGTGTGTGTGTGTGTGAGTGTGTGTGTGTGTGTGTGAGTGAGTGTGTGTGTGTGTTTGTGTGTGTGTGTGTGTGTGTGTGTGTGTGTGTGTGAGTGTGTGTGTATGAGTGTGTGTGTATACGTGTATATACGTGTACATACGTGTATATACGTGTATATATATATATATATATATATATATATATATATATATAATATCGTAATAATGTTCTTCCCATATATTGTTTTGTTTATGTTATTAATATTGTATGTTATTTGTCTTCATTTAATTTGTTGTTAATGTTTCGCATACACCATGCATAGTAGATGTCAAATGTGGCCTTGCCATATTATGTGACGTAACCTTTTAGGCTTTTTTCGTACCAATGTAACTACCTACATATTGGTATCAAAATTATTATAATACCTTAGATATATGTTGCATATACTAGAATGCAATCGAATCATACTCAACTGCATAAGAAGCTACGGCCCAATCATTGTGTACAGCGGCCAATTGTTTCCCATATCATGCCGGCTAAATTGTCGTCTCTACGATCGTAAAACGGATGTAATAAAATGTTTCTCAGACGATCGTCCCTTAATTGCGCCAGCCACCGACATGTTAGTCCGGGCACGGGTCGCGCACCACAGAGCAAATGCAATTAACTTCAGTGCCAGTGGCTGGGAAACTCTAGCAGGAAGTGGTGTTGTATTGATTAATCAGCATCAAGCTTGATGACACATTTTAAAAAGAGGTATGTCGCCGTGTTGGCGTGTCGCCGTTTGGTTTGTCGCCGTTTTAGCGTGTCGTCGGTTTGGATAAGTGTGTCGCCTTTTTGTTGCTCTGGTTTTGGTGTATCGCCGTTTTAGCGTATCGCCGTTTTCGTTTTAGCGTATCGCCGTTTTCGTTTTAGCGTATCGCCGTTTTCGTTTTAGCGTATCGCCGTTTTCGTTTTAGCGTATCGCCGTTTAGGTCTATCGCCGTTTTGGATGTGTCGTCGTTTTGGCTTTCGCCGTTTTGGATTTTCCGCTGTTTTTACAAGTTTACCCTTTTTGATTATAAGAAGATATTTAAATTCTTGTTACCTATTATATATGCAACCAACGTGCACCATCGATAACATGGTAAAGCTGACTGGACTAGCAAGCATAGACATTGAGACAATTTATTGACCACACAATGTGGTCAGACTCACCTAGGGTTCAGCGTCGATGGTAGCCAGGTCGGAAGGTGAAGAGCGAATTGCGAAGTTCTTCGTTAAAAACATTCGTTGTCCACATACACGTCAAAACCCAGCGTCACACTGCCATCTAGTGTAGAGTGCGCGTTGAAACACAGCCTCGTTGGGGCGCCGCGCAAAAAGAAACCGGATACAGTGATGCGGCCGAACTTTCGGTTCTAACTTCTTGGTCTCGCCTACAGCATTAACAGACTTGCCACATTTTTGAGATGGCAATCCGTATTTTTGACCTAAAATTGGGTAAGAATCCGTATCAATCCGTATCATTAATCAGATCTTCCAGTTAACTGGCTTAGGCCTAAGTAAGTTATTAAGATCTTTTCAAAACGGTTTTTCCACAGTATTTTCGATTAGGTTATTGGGGCCAGTTAACTGGAATATTACCAAAGTTTCACTTCACTTCAACACGTTTAAACTGCGCACCGCAAAACAGACAGTGTCATCAAATAATGACAATTTATTTCATCAGTTCGCGCGTATATCGAAGTTTCACTGGCAAGCATCAACATTTTGAAATCAGAAATGCAGGCGATTTCATTGAACTCGGCGTCGAGCTCCATTTCCTGTACTGCTTTCTATAATCGCCACGCGCCTGCTACGCTCCCCGTTGCCACCCGTTGAGCCACCTACCGCAGTTTTCAGAACTAACATTTTCCAGCATGCCATCTAGTACGTGCTACAATAAACTAATCGGTGGTTTTGTTCGTTCGTTTCGAAGCGATTTACTGAGCCACTAACAGCAAACAATTATTCCATTATGCAGTATAGTTTTGTGACACATGCAAGGCAATAATGTGGGTAAAAATAATTTCTCCATAAATTTAGTTAAAATCCGTATCAAAACAGAGTACGGCCGTAACACGTAAAAAACCGCCAAAATCCGTATCGGATACGGGTAATCCGTATCATGTGGCATGTCTGTATAATTACTAAAATTTATATGTTTTTGACATGCATCTTTCTATCTGTGATATGTTCTGCTGATAAGACTTGTCAAATATACATGAATGAGGTCAAACCTATGTTAGGTTGAATATTTACCAGATGGCACATCGATTAACGCCCAGTCTTCACCTGCACGGAGCAATAATATTAATAGAGAACCTGTCAGGTACGGGTATCAAACTTATAACTGGTGTCAACAATAGGTCAAACAGGTCTCCATTGTCCAAACAACACAATGCTTGCTTGAATTAAGCCCTATTATTGTTTGTAAACTTGGCTAATTAAAAGGAGATTAGCGCCCTATTGTTTACCGTGCAGGGCACGTCACGCTGATTAATTATTTGGGTCGGTTTGATGTTCGATTGTTTAGGCAATTTCAACGGAAGGGAGCAGAAAATAATGCTGTCATGTACTGCTGGTAACGCCACTAATAACAACTGAATTACGCTAATTTGGTGAAGAATTTAAATTTTCGCCAAATAGCTAACTATTTCGCCTACATGTATAGCGCAATTGGCGATCGGCAGCGCTAGCCTAGCAGATTGCACCATTCCCACCCGTTGATCCCCCTGCCGCAGTTTTTATATTTTGCATGCTAACCTGGTGGAGGTTTAGTCCGTTCGTTTTGAATCGATTAACTTAGTCAATAAAAATAAATGACTATTACATTATACTGTATAGTTTTGTAAGCTCTGCCGCACCGAAGCATACGCCTACTTCAAAAGGTGTGTTCCAGCGGTTTTCCCGCGGAATTGGGCTAGTTCTAGACCTGTTCCGCGGGAAAACATAAGCAGTTGCGGATTGCGGTTTTTGTTTTTTTTATACACATGCCGCTATTTTTTTGCTGGCTTGGAGTGGTGTGTTTACATTAAGAGACGTCATATACAGACCCGCAGGCAGACTTCGATTGAGCTACGCGAGTAACTCACGTAACCCGAGGGCTAACCGAGTCCCAATCGAACTGCCGAGATTACTCGAGCACGTGACCATTTTTGACCTAGATTAGCAAGGTGAATCTTCAAGGCCGCTACTCGAGGCGATCGCGAGTTTTACAGGATTCACTCGAGTAACTGACGTCATTAGCAGTAACAGCCAATAGGGAACGTATGCCCATACTGCATAAGAAATTAATTAAATATTACATGACACAATCATTTAAATATGGATTAAAGTCACCACATTCTATGAATTATAATTTAAGACCAAGAAGATGAACGTCACAATTTACACACTAAACAACTGATTACTTTATTTTATTTATTTACATAAGCCTAAGGGGTTTATGACCGTGATCACGATCATCGGTGTTCAGTTGGATTACGTGCGTAGTAGGCCTACTGCGCGCACAGTGTAAATTTTCATAAAGCGGTTACCACGTTGGGGTTACGCGAGTAACTCAAGTAGCTCAATCGAAGTCGGCCGCATAGTCCTCCGTCAGGGTGAGATTACGTCAATACAAGTAGTAGTAACGTAGCGCAACGACCAGTTGCTTGCGAGGATGGGCGTAGTCCAAACTTAGAACATGCTGCTCAGGTTCAACCAGCCACCAGCTATAGCTTATTGTTACAGTCTAATCGTCCAGGCATGAAGCCCTGGGGTGGGGGTTGTGACGATAGAGAAGGGGTAAACGCAATATGCTTTATCTGCAGTCTGTACTACCATTTTCGTTGCCACATATGTCATTATTGTCTTGATGATAGTAGTCAATATATATAGAGGTCTAATATCAAATTGGTAATAAAGCACAAACGACATATGAGCCATTCTACAGTAAAGTGTATTTTTCAGCCGATAAATCTTCAAGACTTTGTTGCTTAATTTGTTCAATACATTGTTTTTAAGATAGATCAGGGTGTCGACCTCAATGGACAACTGTCAGCAGCGTTTCACACACTTAGCCGACGTGTTCATTTGAAAACACTTACCATCGCCGCATGTCTGAACCATAACGAAACTGGACATGTTAATTATATGACAGCAATGTCATCCTTTATAGTGACATGAGTAAAATAATGCTATTCTTCGATTACAGTGATATCAACATTCGAACATCAAATGATAAATGTTGTAGTATAAAGTTATTCTCATAGTTACTCTGACGCAGAATATCAGGATATGATTTGTCCCATAACCTGGTTATTTATGCACAGTACTCGGTAAACACCCCTGATCAACTGATAGGTTCATGAAATTATTTGTGTTGTGCCAACTTCCATTTCCTTTGCTGATTCTGTTTATATCTCTCCGACATTGTTTTCAGTGCATTTGCTTCCTTCCGTTTACTTCTGCGTTCCTTCTCCTTGTCCAAATATACTGCATGCCTTTTTGGTGACGCCAGTACATTTTTATACACTTTATTTGTCTTTCATTGGTGCTCATTGACTTTTTCTTTCGCGACATCTTCTTTCAGCAATCTGTACATACGCTATGCTTCGTTAATGCTTCATTAAGTGGACGTCGTATATTTTAGTTTATTTTATGATGTGTGTATATATATATATATATATATATATATATATATATATATATATATATATATATATAGTGAAAATACACATACTAAAATACACTAAAATACACAACGATTTTATTTCAAATTACAAAACTACATTACATATTACTTATTTCTCCCAATAGCAATGCGCAATGTGTCATAATGTGTGCAAATATGTATCCAATAAATTAACTATTAAGGATAAGTAAACATAAAATATTTATATACGAAGTTAGTAAGTACTATTTGTTATGTAATTAAGATGAAGTAGTAAATCCTAGCACGGCTGATCGTGACTCGTGACAGCGATTTGTTATCTGCTGTAACTGGCCCCAATTAACCCGTGCTAACCTTTATGGCCCAAACACCCAGATAACCCCTAGATGCGCGCATGTGCAGAAACGTCACCCGGATAGTTTATAACGGCTGGGAAAATGTAAGCGCGACAGCGTCACTGGGGTGACAGAGGTTTCTGCATTTAAAGTAAAACTAAACACTTACATACGTTCAAGAACTTGTTGTACAGCGCTTAGAGCAACGAATGTTATGATTACGATTATTACTTTGGCCAAAACAAACTCAAACAAGCTGTGCTCAGAATTAGGTGATGAAACAATATAAACAAAGTTGCTCCATACAAGAAGATGCAGATGAACAAGTTCTTATAAAACGACAGTATCCCCAAAATAGCACTGATATGGACACCTGGTAGAAAAAGAAACTGTCGGCGACTCAAACGAACTGGAGGAAGACTGGAAGGTTAATCAAAACAATGGAATCTAAGCTGGGACCAGGCTGCAACGTCGACCCACCAAGGTTGTGTGTATTGACTGACGAGTCTATTATGCGTCTCTTAGGGATTCTTGCAGGTACGGATTGGGGCGCTTTTAAATACGCGTCTTAAGACATTTATGAATATGCAGACACTGCGACATCTTACATAAGCTTCTGCCAGGATACGTGTATTCCCCAAGAGACTGTGAAAGCGTTCGGCAACAATAAGCCGTGGTTCACCAGAAACTTGAAAATAAAAATAAAACAGAAGGAGGAAACTTTCAAGAGCGGCGACTGGGATCTGTACAAAAAACCAAGTACGGTGTTGAAAAAGCAATACGTACGGGGGTGAACACTGACAACAGACGCAAACATGAAGGCCAGTTCCTTTCAAACGATACCATCGCTGTCTGGCAGGGTCACCAGTGCATTACTAGCTACAAGCAAAAGCCTTCCATCCCTGGCTTTGACTCAGCAACACATTACAAATTTGACAATGTCTACGCCCGCTTCGATCGTCAGAATTCGACGCCTATGTCAGAACACGAGGTGAGAAAGCTACTCAAGTAGCAGGGCAGTTGGTCCTGATAACATTTCCACCTACACATTGAAACACTGTGCCTGTATTCACGGACCTATTTAACGCTTATCTCCACCACAACACTGTTCCTGTCTGTTTTAAGGCAGCGACCATAATTCTTGTACCGAAGAAGCCCAAAGTGAAAGCGCTGGACGACTTCCGCCCCGTGGCTCTGACGTCAGTAGTGATGACGGTTTTGGAGCGACTGGTTCTTACGTATCTGAAGTCTATCACCAACTCTACTATGGATCCACTCCTTTTCGTGAACAGGGAAAACCGATCAATGAACTGATGATGCTGTTGCCTGCCTTTGTGATGCAGCACTTGAAGTCTCCGAACAGATACACACGCATCCTGTTCGTAGATTACAATTCCGCGTTCACCACGGGCATCCCTCAGAAACTACTGACAAACTGCATCTGCCGTCACTAGACGTTTTACTACAGCGATCATGGGTTAAAATGAACGGTATTATCTCCAGCACTATTATTTTGAACACTGGAACTCCTCAGGAATGTATCCTTTCCCCGCTTCTACACTCCCTGTTTACAAATGACTGTTTTCCCATCACTCCTCCGTATAGCTATAAAAGTTCTCATATGACACCACATTAGAAGGGCTGATGTCGAATTCAGAGAGTCCGAAGAGCGCCATAACTTGAGCAAACTGGTGTCGTGATGTGACAATAACAACCGATACTTGAATGCGTCCCAAACTTGGGAGACGATCGTAGATTTTATGAAGAGGAAAACCCCAATTTCTCCTATTATTAGTAACTGTGAATCTATCGAAAGAGTGGACTGTTTCAAACTTCTGGGCACGCTAATATCTATAGTGACTTGGGATGGGAAATTTACACAGACGCAGTCGTGAAAAAGGCTCAACAAAGGCTGTACTTCCTGCGCCAACTAAAGAAGTTCGGGCTCTGGAGAGAGATTCATGTTCAGTTATATTGTTCTGCCATTGAGAGTATTCTTGCATCCTCGATATGTGTATGGTTGGGCAACAACCAGCCATTCAGTACAAGTCTACCTCTGTCCAACAGGAGTTCCGTCAATGAACTGTAGCACGCGTCATGTTTCCTAAAAATAACTAGCAGTCTAACTGGCTTGGATTTTGTATAAAAAAAAACGAAACTACTGCTTCAGTCGTTGTTTCCAAGCAAAGGCGGAAGTGAAATTTTTACAGTAGAAAATCCAATACATCAGATGACTTTGTGTGTTGTCAAACGGAAAATACAATTTGCGTATAAATACGATCGTCAGTTACTCGACAGTCGTTGCTTCAACATACACCTCATCCAACGGACGTGGGTATTTGTGATCAACGGAGGAACAGCGAACACCGACCTATATGTTTAAGACGGGAAGCACGACTCGAATCATCTCAGCATCGTCTGGCGCAGTTGTTACCATTACAGGTTTGCAATCTCCTTCAGTTTCGCGTCTGTTTGCGAATGATTCACACAAGGAAAATTATAATTTTATATAATGTTATATATCTATGTAAGTTTTGATAAATGGTTTTAATAGTCAGCACGAAATGTATATTTCAAAACTGGGTGTGGCTTTTTAAGTATGAAGGCCTTTAAAGTATTGGCTGCTGTATTGTTTAGTTAGGCATGCAACTCCATCACTGACAGTTTGACACACAGCCGGACTTCGACAGCGTCCTGGAACGAGGGTTCACTTGTAGTGGCAACACGTCCCAGTGTTTTCGATCTGCCGTAACTATCAGACCACACTACGCCTTCGTACCTATGCATGTTCAGCTCTCCAGCGTAGTGCAGTCCACATAGACACAACTCAGAAGATCCAGGCCCCACAGCGTGGGAGAGAAAGTTAATGGACAACAGCACACAAACATGCATTCAGTTATGACGATCCAACTGACCATCCGAATGCCCAGCAAGTCGAAATTTCCTTTCAGTATATATGCGTTGACAATCATTGTTCGTTGAAAATCAATATTCGTCCGACTCTCGGACGCTTCCTTAATTATACACATATTCTTCTGCCTGATTTATGAGCAATCGCCATCCGTGACTTTTGTCTATCGTCGTTCCTCAGCCTACATTACTGCAACATCTACACACTACACTACATTCTTCTGCCTGATTTTATGTCCTTTATTTCCACAACACATGCAATGACAATCCGTGACTTCTGTCGGTCATTGTTCCTTACTCTACATTACTACGACATCTACGTATTACACAACAACTAATGTTGCTACAACCACTAACTACTAGAAGTAATCTGAGTACTACGACAGAACTTATCTAGTATATTTAACTAGTATATAATATCAACACTTATTTAAACAACACACGGTGGGTGTACGTTACATCAGGTCGCCTGTATGCCGGTGACGGTAACCCTAGCCCGTGGACCTGGATGCACGCCGTAGGGGCTAGTCGCGCGTCGGAAGGGTGGTTGACCTTACGTGTCCTGGTGGCGATGGTCGCCGTTCCCTTTCCGCAGGCTGGTCGAATACGCTTCGCATGACAGCGCGAATTCGCGGTGCTACCGGTCTCGCTGTATGTCCTGTGGGTTCTTCGGTGATTCCAGATCCTCGTCGCCATTTAATGTCGTGTATTACAACATGTTGAACTTTGTGTAATACTACATTACAACAGTTTTATTAATATTTAGTTTCATCCACTGCGCAGGCGCACTCAACTACCCTAGGTGACATTAAGACCAAGGGGCGGGTCTAGTTATCATGAATACTGCCATATCACTATGCATGTAGGCGGCGCTAACTATGCAAATATGTCACCTGAACTATTTAATTAGGGAAACAGATGTTGGACAATAATTATTATTCTAGGCCTGGGCAAGCGAGCGCACCCGGCAAACAAATGGGTTGGCCGAGCAGGTCACGCTCCCACTCAAATAAAGGCTTAATTGCAACCATACGTAAATAAACCTGGTCTGCTGCAGGAATCCGGGAAGTAAGTCAGATTTCGTAGGTGTAATGTTGCGTGCGAGCGTACTTACACTAGGTTTTAGACGGAAGAATGACATAGACATGTGTAGCGTTTGATATAATTTATTCAACCCCTATAGATCTGGGTCATAGCTTCCCGGATGTGTGTAGCATTGTCTCCAGTGCAGCAAAGCCTTGCTGGCATTTGTGCTAATACAGTCAACATAGTTTTCTCTCTGTTATCCGAATCAATAGGCAACTTAAATTGTCTCCAAGCTTTGTTAAATCGAAACAACGTTAACTCCCATCGTCGGTCGGTGGTTCTAACGCTGGTGTCGTCGGTCGGTGGTTCTAACGCTGGTGCCGTCGGTCGGTGGTTCTAACGCTGGTGCCGTCGGTCGGTGGTTCTAACGCTGGTGCCGTCGGTCGGTGGTTCTAACGCTGGTGCCGTCGGGTTGTGGTTCTAACGCTGGTGTCGTCGGTCGGTGGTTCTAACCCTGGTGTTAGACGACATGATTTGTCCGAAAAGCCATAAGCAGGGTGCAAACCCTGACTAGGGAAAGAAACAATTTATCAACATTTTAATGACTTGGGATTTAGTTACAGCCAGGATATGGGCTGTCACTGAGAATGGCTTGATTAAATACTGTAGGGTGGAGTTGATAAGAGGGGGTGGCACTGCCTGTAGTAGTAATAGTGGATGTGCTGACTAGTTACCTATCAGTATATTTCGGTATAATCCTGGCAACTACCCAGGAAAACTGCTATGGGCAATTTAGCCACACATAGTCATGTCTCCCAATTCACGAGGATCCCTCAATGACCTATTTCCAGTTCTGCCAGATTTAACCAGATTTAACAAGATTGCCACATAGATAATCAACTCTAAACGGCAGGTGAACAAAGAAGCACTTTTGCCTATCTAGAGTCCAACCTATCTATCTAAGTGTATCCAGCCATCTGAGATATATGTCAATTTTATTTTTAAACATAGTACACTACTAGCACCCACACAATCAGCTGATAATCTGTTCCATTCATTTACAGTTCTTTGTGACATTTTTCTAATATCTAGTCTACACTGCTTCTTTGTTAATGTAACTCCGTGTCCTCTAGTTCTTCTCTCTTCCTTAACCGAGGGGTAAATGTTCCTGTCAATATGTTCATACCCATTCAATATTTTAAACACTTCTATCTGATTTCCTCTCAATCTCCTGGTTTCTTCTGCTGTTAAACCACATTCTTTTAGGCGCATTTCATAACTGATCCCTGGGTTTTTGTATCGTTTTGAAATATGGCCTCCAAGTATTTCACTTAATTAATCCAAAGATTTGATTACCCAATGCTGCACACTGCTCTAATTCCTTCGTATCAGCACTAATTCACCAGGAACAGGAGATAACGTCACAAATTTGTCCCTAGACCAAGGGTAACATTTATGCTCTTAAATGTAAGGGTTGCCCCCCCCCCCGATAATTACGGAAACATATTTTGTTCAAGTAGGCAGCCCTGGACTGTTCTGAAATTGTGTTACTGCAAACGTTTATCATTTTTGCAGGGATGCCATCAACTCCACTGGCTTTTCTTGAGTTTGATTTAGAAATAAAAGTACCTATACACACAAAGGAGGCGGGACTAAAATCAAAAGCGATAGGAGCAAGGGTGTGGACAGTTATTGTTTGGATGTTGGGATGGTTTACTACGTTTTCCGGGATAGGATCAGATGTTATGTCTTCGGCGACATTTAGATAGAACTCGTTAATAGTACCCGCAACAGATAGTTGGTCTGTTATGATATTATCGATTTCCGAGAAAATTGTAATGGGGTCTTTTAGAAACCCCTTGTTTGATAAGAATCGTTTCACAATAGGCCAAACGTCTGTAGACTTGGGTCCACCTGCGCACCTCTCGGAAAAGTAATTTCGTATTGATTGACGTTTCAGTTTAGTAAAGAAATTTCTTTGCATACGGTGGGGCTTCCCAGTTAACCGGAGTACGTCAGTTTTTATTTGTTGAAAAGCATCGCCTTTTTAAAGGCTGCTTTACGAAGTTTGGAATTAACAAACGGGGTTAGATTGATTTTGACTGCTTTTTTCTTTTATCGGGACATATGATCAGGTAGCTGCATGTCGTTCACGCTGATGATAAGATCAGCGTCACAATGGCGGACAAGAATGACACCTTGTGGATGTAGTACGACCACTTGTATGGGTGCCATATTGTGTCTGCAGATGTTCCGCTGATAGAGTTGCCATCCTCCAAATCATTGACCATGTCAACGAGACTCCTACAGATTGCGGAATTGCTTTTGGATTAGCTTGATCTTCTGCGTCTTTCTGTATGTGCCGATGGAGTTGAATAAGGTCAAACACTCATCGACAGCACGATGTTCCAGCAACTGGGATAGGTCCACAAGTTGACTGACCTCATCCAGGTTGATCACTGCCATGAGAGCGGTCCGCCATATTATCCTGGGCCCTTGGCAAACGTCAAGCGTTTGCTCAGAGGAAGGGGGGCATTTAGGGAGCTATTCGTACTGAACATCCGCTTTCGCAAGAAGCGGGTCAACTTCACTTCCCTGCAGCAGGGGCTGAGTTGAAGTCCGCAACGAGTTCATTAGAGATAAGCATGGGTGACTGTAGGGCCGACTTCGATTGGCCTACTCGGGTTGGTCGCGTAACCCAAATGTGGTATCCGGTTTATACTGCACACGCAGTATTACGAGAGTAATCCAACTGAACAGTTCACCAGCAGCTGTTTCTCATTCTGGAGGGTGATTTTGTTTGTTGCGCCAAACCCATACGCACGCGCACGCGCACGCGCACGCGCACGCGCACGCGCACGCGCACGCGCACGCGCACGCGCACGCGCACGCGCACGCGCACGCGCACGCGCACGCGCACGCGCACGCGCGCACACACAAACATTCGGACACATACATACAGATAGTCCTAATAATATACTATTTTACAGAACAACGCCGTGAGCACAGAACCATCGTTAAACACACGTCGTGCATACAGTCAGTCCTGATTGTGTGCCCACTCAAGCGTGAATCATCGGTCTACTCAACCGTATCTCATTGTGCACTACATAACAGGCTGCCTTGTAAAGGTAATTGTTACTGCTTCTGTCTCCTTCTCCTTCCATCTGACTTTCTCTCTCTCTCTCTCTCTCTCTCTCTCTCTCTCTCTCTCATACACATTCTCTCTTCCTCGATCTCTCTTACTCTCTCTCTCTCTCTCTCTCTCTCTCTCTCATACACACTCTCTCTTCCTCGATCTCTCTTTCTCTCTCTCTCCCTCTCTCTATCCACCCTCTCTCTTGTTCGCTCTCTCTCTCTCACACACTCTCCGTGTATCCTTTTTCTCTGTTGTCCTCACCTTTTGACCTTGCCCTATGTTGTTCTGTTGTCATCTTCCTAAGTCTCTCACTGCCTTTCGCTATCTGATCATCATTTCATCTTTCTATTGTGTTCTTGTTTTAAGAACGATATGTATATTTACAACACACTACACTACTACAGTAACATTGAATTTACGTGTAAACTATTGGTAAATATTATTACAACGTGTTTATTAATTATTTATAATTCAGCTCTTTTATATTAATAATTTATATAAGAGTAGTTTATACTTTATTGTTTGAAGGGTTTGAGGGCAAAAGGTGATAAACGCCAAATCAAAAATTCGCCCAAATGTGAAGCAACGCAGTGAAATATACTTTTTTCACAAAACGTGATATAACCCCTTTACTTTCAATGCATAAGAGAGTGTTTGTTTCGAAAACGCGATAACCGCCGTGTTTCTTTTTTCCCCAAAACGCGACATATCCTATTGAGTCAATCAGCAACCGCTTATTGTAGTGGCAGCATCTAGTGAAATCAACGATTGATAACTGGCAAGAACGCATCAACCCATCCTCAAAATATAGTAAACAAAATTAAGATGAAGTGTAGAAGTAGACAGATTAACTTTGGTCGCCATTGTGGCAGTAGCAACATACACCAAAACCGCTGCAACTATCAAAATGCGGCTAGCATAGCATAGCCTTTCTGTAAGCCAAAGTCCCTATTGAATAACCAGACAATTATGTTGCCTTATTTTTATTGCTGAAGTTAACGGTATTACTAAAGCGTGCCACATTTACAATTAATGTTGGTATGCCAGCCAAACATTCGTTTATTTAAAGAGTCAGTACTACATCTAGGGTCTTCTATTATTAGTCGAGGGGTGACACTGCTTAATATATTTACAACGGATTTAGGCGTGGCAGTGCGGATTGAATACCAGTGGCTTGACTAACTGCTAACGCGTTAAGTTTTTAGTAGTTTATTTTGTTTAAATTATTAATTATACTGATATCAATAATCCACTGCCGATAGATAAACACCTCACAATGTGTTGACAAATATGACTAAATGTCTTGGTTTTTATTTTTAAAGAATATTAGAGCTAGTCAGTTATCACTTCAAATCATGTTACTTTAAAACTTATTTATTATTTACTACATTGTTTCTTATCAACATTAAAACATAACTTTGTTTTCAAATTGTCTGCTATACAAATTAAATATATTTTACGAGACCCTGTGAAGATTACTCCAGATGACAATATCCTTAATATCATGTTCTAATTGTATTGTTGCACTAAAACGGTAAATAGTCTTAACTAATTCATATTGTTACCCTGTATCAATTCGGATTTGTAAAAAATGTTGCCTAATGATAACTTGTGTATCTTAGCGTCAGTTTGTGTCATTTATTCTTTAAAAACTTATTCATTAAAAAATGCAACACAAGATTTCAATTTTTTTACCAGTGACTTTGATTTTATTTTATTAATACATTTGACTAGGGTGAAACACAAATTTGTGTTTATCTCGCAACGTTCAAAATAGATATATCACGTTTTGCCCTGGAACCCTTCGTTTCTGTTATACTATTTATTTATATTTAATAGTAATTTACTTTCTTTTAATAATTTATGTATTATTGTTTCATTGCATGCATGCAATTCTGTGTTAAACTCTCTCGAGCATTTTATCTTAAATGCATTCAGGCACTCTAAAAATTCTTATATTGTATTATATTATTATACACGAGAGAATGTTCTAGTGTGCATGACTTAATACAGTTGACAGCAAGGTGGTGGTGTTTTTCTTTCAGAACCAACATGGGTGCTGTAATCGCTGTGTGGGCGGCGGCTGTCTTAGGGGCACCGGCTGGGGCAGGGACGGGGGCAGTGATAGGGGCAGTGCCAGGGGCAGTGATAGGGGCACCGATAGGGTCATTCTTATTTGGAGGGGCAATGGCATTGGGATTCAAAATTGCAGCATCCGTAGAAAGGCTGCGAGAAGCTCTCCGTATCGTCTCACGTAGACACGATCGCCCGGACGAGGAGAGGCAGGGGCTGATACAGGGACGGTGAGAAGGGCAGGGACAGTGGCGGGACACACACACACACACACACACACACACACACACACACACACACACACACACACACACACACAATATATATATATATATATATATATATATATATATATATATATATATATATATATATATATATATATATATATATATATATAATATCTCTCTCTCTCTCTGGCATGTGTTTATCTACGCATGTGTGCACATACGCACACACTCTCAAACACATACACACATATTCAGTTCCGCACACGTACATGCCTACGCGGTCGCTCACACGCACGCATGCACATTCGCGCACGCGCTTCGATTGATGTTCCCTTAATTACCTTTAAGCTGGGCCGACTGTAGTGTTATGGGCTTCTTATGAGAAACACACATTACTAGGTATTGTCAACGTTGTAGTTGTTTTAGTGTTGTCAACCAATCTGCCATAATCCAATGTAATCACAATTAAAAATTGTGAGGAAAATTAATATCTGATCTGTTTAGTGGCATTGGAGAATGTTTTTGTATTTGCTATTATAAAGGCATGCATATGCATCATATACAGGAAAAAATAAATTTTCGTTTCATTTACATGTAACATTTTATAAACCTAAGGTGTGAAGGGGGATTAAAATAAATTACGTTTTGTCATTCAACTATAACTATGTGTA
>OZ024864.1:1803900-1853900 GCA_964017155.1 Oasisia sp. SBJ-2009 | reverse complement strand
CACTCCGTATATGTCAAACCTCCAAAGACCAAAGGAAATACTATAATTAGAAGTTCCACTATGTATTGGCACCTAAGGGATTGGGTTTAAATGTTCTGGAGTGCACTGTATACAAATACTATGTATACATGATACATAAATAGCCACATTTAGCCAAATTAGACACAGTTGGCCTACGACCGGCTCACCGTTGGCACAGTCGGCATAAAAGCGGTTAACCATCGGCACACCATTGGCAGCCGAGCATGAGCCGCCCTAGGCCCGAACTCGAGCCGGCGGACAAAAAATCCTACGTCCCGTAGGAGGTTGCCGATGGAGACCCGATAGTTTTGTCGCATTCAAGCCGCCCTCGGCCCGCTCTAATTGTGCTGGCTGGGTAATCACGTCCGTGATTGTTAGGAATGTGGGTCACCCAACAAAATGCTATATATATATTACAGAGCTTCAGTAACGGCATAGACAGAGACGTTCAAATCACGATGCAAGTTGGTTGCGTATAAGTATAATCGAGAATATGCACCGCGGTTGCGGAAATCTGACTGTCAAACGTCAGTGATATTCTTACTTACAAAGTCGTACACTTAGAGTCTGTGTAATACTCTACTCAACGCGATCTACCAGGAGACCGCGAGACATATGACGCGAAAAGGCAACACCGATTACCCAGATACGGTTGGTACACATATTACTTTCACAATAATTCTTAATCTGGATAGGTAGGACAGGTCGATCATAGGAAGACATTGCCAACGGCAATGCTGTTTTGTATACGACGGGGCGAGGGGGTACATGTGTATAATTGAAGAAAAGGACACGACCAATGTTGTTATCACTGGTGATTTTAATGCTGCTGTTAACACTCCATTTGAATCTGAATTAATTGCTATGTGTGAGAATACTGGTTTGGTTATCTCAGATTATGAGATTTTTGGTCGAGCTAGCAATACGTATACGTATGTAAGTGATGCTCACAACTCTACTTCGTGGTTAGATCACTTTATCTGCTCTCACAGTGTAAACTCGATGATCACGGATGTATATATATTAGATAAATGTCCTAGTTCGGATCATCTCCCTGTAGGACTAGAGATCTCTACTGCTCTAACTGCAGAAAGAGGTGTTAATAATGAGAAACATGCTGACAAAATGCCTCCTATCTTTAGATGGTCTAATGCAAAAGATTGTAATATCAAAGAATATGGAAAGTGTAGTGCTGTTCATCTAGACAGAATACACACCTCAGACTCGTGTACGTGCACTAATCCTAACTGTTCAAACAGACAGCATATAACTGATATTGACGATTTATTTGATGATATATGTAATGCGCTTCGGGTGTCTAGTCTTGAAACGATTACTACATGCAAAAAAACATTGTGCCAAGACTACATTGTACCTGGATGGAATGATTATGTTAAGGAAGCGCACACTGAAGCTAGATATTACTATATTTTATGGCGTGATATGGGAAAACCTAAGCATGGCCCAGTCTGTGAACTAATGCGGAAAACTAGGTTACATTTTAAACATCTGCTTAAACAGTGTCAACAACGCGAAGATATGGCGCGAGCAGATGCCATGGCTAAGTCCATGCAAGCTAAAGATGCAGTCAGTTTTTGGAAAAACGTATCCAAAACATACAAAAAAGGTATACCAAATGCTACAAATGTCAATGGTGCTAATGAACCTACGGCCATATCCGCCATGTGGAAAACACATTTTGAATCCTTATTAAACAATGTAACCACAGATGTAAATATGCAAAATGTGAAAGAGTGTGTACATAACACAGACTATTTCTGTTATGGAAATAACTTAGTCATAACTCCTTGCATGGTAAAACATGCTATCGATAAGTTGAAATGTGGAAAAGCATGTGGTAATGATGGACTATCTGCCGAACACTTTATTCATTCAGATAGGCGCATAACTATACTGTTGTCCATTTTTTATAATAGAGTGATTTCTCATGGTCATCTACCTGATGACTTTATGAAAACTATTATAATTCCATTGATAAAAAATAAGTCTGGTGATACGAGCAACGTAAATAACTACAGACCAATTGCGCTAGTCACTGTAGCCTCTAAGATATTTGAAATTGTATTGCTGGAAATGTTGACACCATATCTTAATACCACCGACAATCAATTTGGGTTTAAGAAGGGACACTCTACTGACCACTGTATATTTGCTTTAAAAAATGTTATTCAATACTATAAAAGTAACAATAGCCCGGTGTATTCATGCTTTTTAGACGCGTCAAAAGAATTCGACAGAGTCAACCATTGGACGCTTTTTAGAAAATTGCTTAACCGAGGTGTGCCTGTTATACTTGTACGTATTCTGTTGTACTGGTACAGAACCCAAACATTCTGTGTCAAATGGGGTTGTACAACATCAGAGTTTTTTAATGTTTCGAATGGTGTTCGACAAGGTGGGATTTTGTCCCCATATTTATTTATCGTATACATTGATGATCTGAGCAATATGCTAAATAGTGCTGGTACAGGTTGTCATATACACAACTGCTGCACTAACCATGTGTTCTATGCCGATGACATATGTGTTATTGCTCCCAGTCCTAGTGGGCTTCAGCGTTTGCTGAACATATGTGCAAAGTTTGGCTTTGAAAATGATGTTGAATATAACCCTATCAAGTCATTATGTATGGTCTTCAAACCACGTGGTTTTAACCTGAAATGTCCAGATATGTATATGAACCTAAACAAGCTTGCATATGTCAAAGAAGCAAAATATTTAGGTGTGATAATATGCAATGACCTGAAAGATGACGGAGATATTTTAAGACATCTACGTAATTTTTATGCTAGGTCAAATAGCATTATCAGAAAATTTCACCACTGTTCCGTGGGTGTTAAACTACATCTGTTTCATGCGTATTGTTGTACAACTTATTGTTGCCAATTATGGGTTAACTTTAATAAGGGCTCTTATTTGAAAGCTACAGTTGCCTACAACAATATGCATAGACGGATTTTGGGATATAGCCGACGGGACAGCGCGAGTGGCATGTTTGCTAATAATACTATTGATACATTTGACGCCCTATTGCGTAAGAACATTTATGGTTTTAAAAGACGCATTTTTAACATAAATAATGACTTGATTAGGGTTATGTACAATTGCTTTGAAATAGTAAATGGCCCAATGTGGATTAGCTGGGCCAATTTATTGTACACAATAAATCTGTAAGATAGTCATCATGTCTAGCATATAACTTTATTATTTATTTATTATATATATATATTTTTAAAGTCAATAAGTTGTTTATATAACTTACTTTTCAAAAGGTGTTTATTTACATGAACTAATTGCATATTTATTTTACAATCACATCCTGTATATTGCTCGTTATTTTATCTGTTTTTCTACAATTTTACATTTATCTAACTTATAACCTTATTTATTTTTTATCTAATAATTTTTTAACATATTGGATCTTTAACAGGCTATTTAGATGTTCTAATGTATGTACCAATTTGTATATGGGTTTTTACCTGAAATAAATGTATTCGTATTCGTTATTCGTATTCGTTATTGGGTTAGTGAGACACACATCGGCCCAGTTTCATAAAGCCGTGTAACTTTACGCGGTCTACTGGTCGCAGCTAACAGCGAATAGGGCCTGTAAGTGGGTCATGATACATGGCGTGACTCCGCGCGACTGGAGCTTATAGGGCGTGCAAGTCTCGTGCGCGAAAACGAGGCTTGGGGCAGTTGTGGGCAGGAGGTCTTTGTTTTTGGTCGTAATAATCGAACTGTTCCCAAATATCGTATTCAGTTATATTGTCCGAAGGATTTTTACAAGCAGAACCAGTGGAACATTTTGCCGGTGACAATGAGCACGGAAATCATGAATTTTAATCGATTATTACGGTGGTTGTCATGGCAATAGCGGCAAGTACTTGTGTTTGGCGATCTTGAATAATAATGAAGAATGCCAGTTTTCGCGCAGTACAACCTGTTTGGGGCAAACATATACATGTGTTATGATTATGTGCATTTAGAGAACTTGTCAGATATAAGTGCTTATCGAAACCACAATGTACAGCAATGTAAAATTGTTAGAATATTATTCTTGTGACCAGTCTCCAATTAGTCTCGCTTAGTCCCCAATAAGCTCCAGTCGCGCGGAGTCACGCCATGTATCGTGACCCACTTACAGGCCCTATTGGGGACTAAGCGAGACCAATTGGGGACTGGTCACAAGAATACTATTCTAACGATGGATAACAGTTGTTTCTTCCGACTGATGAATACTAGGAAAAGCGGGTCATACATATCTTGTGTTATATGTCTCTTATTTTAAATATCCGTTTTAATATTGAGTTTATCACACTATCGTAGACACATAGCGATTTACGTAGTGCAGATAATAGACACGATATTAGGCCGTATATATCTTTTACGGGATTTAAATGCATATAATCATAACACATGTATACGTTTGCCCCAAACAGGTACTGCGCGAAAACTGGCATTCTTCATTATTAGTCAAGATCGACAAACACAAGTACTTGCCGCTATTGCCATGGCAACCACTATAATAATCGATTAAAATTCATGATTTCCGTGATCATTGTCACCGGCAAAATGTTCCACTGCTCCTGCTTGTAATAATCCTTCGGACAATATAACTGAAATACGCTATTTGGGAACAGTTCGATTATTACGATCAAAACCAAACCAGAGTCCGATATGGTAACATGCGGAGTATATGGAACGCCTGCCCCCAACTAGTCTAGACCTAGTTAGGTCGCGGTGGGGAATCCCTGCATTTGTGTTTTGTCTGAACAACCTTTGTCTTTCTAGCTGCCGCCTTTATCGTTCGCATAGCAAATGGGAAGCTACGATGAATGTAATGGGCATCCAGTGTAAACATTAAACATAAATAATGTTGAGAGTGGGCGAGTCGGGAGCATACCGTACATATTTCAACTTCGGGAGCATACCGTAAATATTTCAATTAGCGTATAAAGTTACGCCTACTAAATTCATGGTGCAGCTAAGTGCAACTCTGGAGCAGACTCTTGAAATGCAACTAGTGTAACTTTACGACGTGTTAGGCTTTTGACGGGTTATCGCCCTTTACGACGTCTTAACTTAAGCACGGTTCATGAAACTGGGCCCTGGACTGGACGAATCTGGGACCACCACATGGGCATGTCGGGGGCATACCGTACATATTTCTACTTCGGGGGCATACCGTAAATATTTCAACTAGCGTATAAAGTTACGCCTACTAAATACATGGCGCAGCTAAGTGCAACTATGGAGCAGACTTGTGAAACGCAACTAGCGCAACTTTACGACGTGTTAGGCTTTCGACGAGTTATCGCCCTTTACGACTTCTTAAGTACGCTCCATGAAACTGCTGTTGGCTGTCCACTGTTGCACGAAGTTGAAGATTACATGGTCTGAGAAGTGATTAGGTTGAATGCATCTTTTATTATTAATTTTTCTTAGGACGGATTATCGATACACGGCAATATTTTAAAAATACATTGTATTTTGGCACTGTTTTCTTTTGCGTTTAATGGAATACTGCCGGTAAGATGTCAACCCCCTAAGTTGGGTCTATCACACCTCGTTTCCCCAAGACTGCCGACACATCCCCAAAGATACAAAAAATATAAGGGACTATGGCTCAATTATGTCAAATCAGCATAGCTTAGATTATATGTATGCTCATATATATGCGTGCTCATTTTCTCAATAAGATATGATAGACAGTGTGTAACTAAAAATCCAGAAAAATAAGATTAACATAAATTAATTGGTACAAATACCAAGTTTGCTCTGTTACAGAACGATGCAGTGAGCACAGAACTATCGCTAAACGTGTCTTGTGCATCCAGTTCACACTGTTTGTCTGCCCATTGAAGTATGAAGCAGTGAGCTACGCAACCAGATCACAAGGTGCACACTACAACAGACTGCCTTATACAGAAAGGTAACTGTTTCTCCCTGTGTCCATCTCTGATGTCTCTTTCTCATGTCCCTCCTCCCTCCCTCCCTCCCTCCCTCCCTCCCTCCCTCCCTCCCTCCCTCCCTCCCTCCCTCCCTCCCTCCCTCCCTCCCTCCCTCCCTCCCTCCCTCCCTCTCTCCCTCCCTCCCTCCATCCCTCCCTCCCTCCCCCCTCCCTCCCTCCCTCCCTCCCTCTTTTTTCCGCCAATGCTCTTCCTCTCATTATATCCTACACCAGCTCCTCATCCTTTCCCTGATCTGTCTGTCCTCTCCCGTTCTCCTCCAATGCCCATTTTCGTACCTGTTCCTTCCATCCCACTGTCTACTCTCTCCTCCCACTTTCATGCTCTAACCATCGACTCATCATTTCGTCTCATGTTTTTTATGCAGAAAGATAGTTGTTGTTATTGAACCACATTTGACTTTGTAGAAATGAATTAACACAGTGGTTATGGTTGTTTTTCAGGACCAACATGGGCGACATTTGGTCAGCATCGAAACTAGGGGCCGCGGAAGGGGCAATGAGAGCGGCAATGGGAGGGGCAGGGGTAGGGGTAGTGACGGGGGCAGCGGGGGCGGCAGTTGTAGGGGCCGCATTTGGAATACCATGGATGTTATTAGGGCTAGCGGTGGGGGCACTGGTAGGGGCCGTGGTAGGGGCAGTTGGAGGGGCACTGGTAGGGGGCGCGGTATGGGCAGTTGGAGGGGTACTGATAAAGACAGTGTTAGTACCAGTGACAGCGGACACGGTAGTGGCAGTTGCACGGGCACTGTTAGAGGCAGTGGGAGCGAGAGCCCTGGCAGAGGCAATCACAGCCAAAATGAACGCGGGTAAAATTGTGGAAAAGGTAAAGAAAAAGTAAGTAAAGTGGCAGACAAAGTGAAAGACACAGCCAGAGCGACAGGGCAAGGGGCAGTGATAGGGGCACTGATAGAGGCGCTGATAGAGGCACTGATATGGGCAGTGATGGGGGCACTAATGGGTGCTTGGACAGGAGCAGGGACAGTGATAGAGGCAATGCTTAGGGCATTTGTAAGGGTATTGATAGTGGCTGTGACAGCAAATAGTGAAGCCAAAGCAACGACAGCGGCGCTACTGACAGCTGAGCCATTACATTGATATGTGTGATACACGATGACTGCCGACGCAATGATTCGCGTTCGCATGCGTGCGTACGTGCGTGCGTGCATGCAAACATACATGCACATATACATGTATACATACACGTATACATATATACATAATCTACATAAACCTCGATCTATGTTTGAAAAACGATACACAACTACTGACCATAGAGGTAGATCATTAATCTTTGCCCTATAGACTAGAGTGACAAGCTGGCCGTGGACCACTGGCTGCCATCTACTGGTACGGCAGAAAGTGCTGTACCCACTGGCAGGTTTTATATAATTAATATATATATATATATATATATATATATATATATATATATATATATATATATATATATATATATATATATATAATATATAAAAGACAAGACCTGTTGAACAATGTTATAAATGCAAAAAATGTCTAGCAAGCATTTTTATCTTGATGATGTGTCATTGTGCCCTCTAGATAAAACAGTTCATGATTAATTTCTGGAGTAGGCCAGCAGCGACCAGCTGGTGAGTGATTTGAGTTGGTTGAGGATCGTGATCTGGAGATTTGTCACTGAATTCCTTGACAAACTGACTGGTGATTAATTAATTGGATAGGCTGTAGCCTCCAGATTAGTCACTAGGGAAGAGTTGTGACCTGAAAATGAGCTTAACCTGAGGTTACTATCCCGGGTGGATTATCACACCCTAAGTTGGTGCAGTGCATGTACGTACAGGGACTTCAGTGGCTTTCTGCCATACAGTAGTATGATTGTCAAAAACCCTTATTGACTTCGTGGTATCATGTGTCAACTGATAGCGGCTAAGCGATCTTGTTCTACTGGTGTGTTCTACTTATATCTATGCTGCTGACAGTCACATAGGCAATGATTGTCATTAGGGGCAGTGATTGGGGCAGTGACGGAGTAAATATAGGGGCAGGGACTGCGGCAGAAGCTGTGACCTTCTCCGTTTCGATTGTGCGCTACACACCAAGACGGGATTCGTCCGTGACTTCTTTGCAGTTTCAACTGTGCAACTGTTAACATTGACGACATTAGTCCGTGATGCCTTCGCCATTTCGTGGAGCTACTTTTAATTTTGACGAGAATCGTCTGTGACGCATTTGCCATTCCGTTATGCAAATATTCGCCTTATACTTACAGACGTCTTCACTATGACACTGCTTCACTTAGGTCAGGTTATGACACCCATCACTGGGGTCAGTGTCATTCGCCACAAGGGTTATGCGAGTGGTTTGCTCGTCCATGTCGTCAACCTTGTGACTCAACCATCTTCACCGTTCGCTTGAGTACCATGCGATTCTCGTTCCATCACAGCGATGGATCTACCTGAGTACTGCTTCTGTGACAATTTGTGCTTGTACCCCAGTTATTTCTGGATCAACGTGTGTGAACGAATGTGCAATGTGTATACTTTATGTTTGTTTGTCTCGTTGGTGAACTTGTATTGGGACCAGTACATACAATGATGTTCGGTACTACTGTGTGTTTTACTTAAGTGAAGATTATTGGTGGACCACCATCTCTCTATGTTCATTCATATTATCCAATAAATAATAATACCCTTTGTCTTCCCGAACAAAAGTTCTGGTGTTGCGTGTTGTGGACGTTATTGATGAGTCAAGATTACTTTGTGACAGTATATTTGGCGGCTAAGGACGTGGCGCCACCTATAGACTAATGGCTAAACTACTGATAGTGACTATGGCACTTCCTCCGGAAACCGGCAACGAGAGCCGTGAGACAAAGTATACGCCAACAGATCAACGACCTGGCATATCATATAGGTATAGCGATACAAGTTATGTACATGGTGTCTTGATGCTAGACCACTTGTAGGCAGTTTATATTTATCTAGAGCATACTATTATTATTACACTGCAAATATTCCGACATGTACTAGCTAGCATGATATACTAGCGTGTTGAAAGAAACGGCAGAAACATCATGTATAACATGACGAACAGATCCCGAAAAACACAGGCTCGTGCACCCACGCGTGTATTTATACACACTTGCGTGCACACATGTACATTCATGCACACATACACACATACATCCAGACACACATACACAAACACGCTTATGCACACGCACGCACACACAGACACACACATACATACACACTCACATACACACTCACGCATGCACGCACGCAAACACCTCACACACACGTACACACAAGCACGCACGCACGCACGCACGCATGCACACACGCACACACACATACATACATACATACATACATACATATATACACACTCACGTACACACTCACACACACGTACACACAAGCACGCACAAGCACGCACGCACGCACACACACATACATACTCACACACACTCTCTCTCTCTCACACACACACACACACACACACACACACACACACACACACACACACACACACACACAAACACACACACACACACACACACACACACACACACACACACACTCACACACACACACACACACACACACACACACACACACACTTACACGTTGTTTCCAGGGAAAGGCCAAAGGTATAATTTTTACAGTAGAAAATCTAACACATCAGACGACTTTGTGTGTTGTCGGCACTAACGGACACGCTGACAATACGATTTGCTTTATACATACGATCGTCAGTTAAGTAAGTTACTCGAGTCGTTTCAAAACACAGGCCTTATAATCGACGTAGCAGCAGGGAGCATTGACCTATATTTAAGACAGGAAGCACGACTCGAATAATTTCCGCATCGTGTGGCGCGATTGTCGCCATTGCATGTTTGCGTTCTCTTTCAGTTTCGCACCTTTGCGAATTATTAATCACACACGGAAAAATAATAATTGTATAAATATACGTAAGTTTGGTTAATGGTTTTACCAGTCAGTACGAAATGTATACTTACAAAATGTGTGTGCCTTTTTAAGTATTGGCTGTTGTATTATTCATTTAATAGCTTGTCATGTAGGACACACTGAAACAATGTCATCGCCTTGAACACATACTCTATTTTTAATCGATTTCTCAGAGTTCCGTCTTCGCTATGTGACCACAAAGTTGTTGCACACAAGTAGAATATATAGTGGATACAACTGCACGAAACCACTGAACAAATAAAACATCTAATATAGTTAATGTAGACGTTCAGCGTTGTTAATTCTGTGTAAAAGCATTTAATTAGTGCGTTGTCGTTTTTTAGAATAATAAATACTGAGTATAACGGCACCTTGTTTTCCCCGCCTGATGAATACATCTACAGCAAGAATGAAGATAAATCGTTATCTGTTTAATAGTTTATGAACTATGGGCCTCCGTGTAGGAACTGATTCAGTACATGCGACATGCCACTGCATCCCTGCCTCCCCAACTTCTCGTTCCCCATCGTGGCCACATATAAACATCGTGAGCCAATATGTGTGTGGCTGCACGTTACGACATAGTCTCGCTTAACCGACTGTCGGTCGGCTGCGGAACTACGCCGAGAAGACAGTCTGGTGACATTTGCCGGCTTTTGTTTGGTATCCGCGTGATCTATAAAATGCTGCCACCCCACGGACACTGCCGTAATATTTTTTTTATAAACAACTGCAAATTTGTATTTCTATTTATTTTGGGTTAATATAAGTTTAATTTTTAATAGTTTTTATAATACAGCATTATTTAATCAAAAGGTTTCCTTATTTAATTTGTATGCTATCCGTGTTGGGCTAGACAATGCTGCCACCTCACGGATACTGGTTAATCCTGCCGTAATTCTTATTTTATAAACAACGGTAAATTTGAATTTTTACTTACTGTTGTGTTACTATAAGTTCAATGGTGAATACTTTTCAAATGATATTATTATCTTGTAAAACTATATCGTTATTTAAATTTTTATTTCATAGTTGGCCTGAGAGCCAATCAGCGTCTCTACCCTATTCTGGGGTAAGGCTGCCCGGATGTAGAAACTTAAGAATATATACTGTCCCAGGCGTAGTTGAGGGGGCCTAAAAGTGCTGCCACCTCACGGAGTCTGGGTAACCGAGGCTAGTTACGACACCGCCTGGCGGACTGTGTAGGAGGCTTGGCATCACTCCTCATGCGCCGGCCATGCTACGGTTGGTTTAGCCTATTGGTAATTACATCCAATACATTTGTTTACTTAATACTTATTGGTGGTGTTTAATTTATCGGAGTTGAGGGGCGACCTGTTGACCACAGTGGCGTGGTGGCAGCAGTCTTAAACACCCACGCGCAGCATAAACTACAAAACTGGTCAGTCGCTCTGAAAACTTTGAATCACAATTAGTCACCAGTGTCCACGCTGGGTAACGCCACTATTAAGCTAAAATATGGCCAGCCATCGAGCACCGAAACAGTGGTGCCTAACAAAACAAGAGACTGTCCACACGTTTGAAAATTGGCGAAGAGCCTACTGTATGTCCTGTCACTGGACAACAATTTCACCGATTTCCTATCGGAAGACGCGAGACGACAGAAAGCAGCAGCCCATCCTCACCGTGGACTAACCAATGACGCATACGACGTGCCAGCCGGTGCCCGCCGTACAGCTCAGCTGAAAACAGACATGCTAGAGCTTACGTTGGGCCAAATCGCAAACTACTGCCCGATTATTTCTCGGAACACCATAGTCAAAAACTCCACTTCATTGACAGCCATCTGGCAAGTCACTCGGTTACACTGCGGATTCCAGTCCACAGGCGCGCATTTCATTGACCTCACGCCTCGAGTCTGACGAGCTTCCGGAGGACCTATTTCAACGACTGGTCGCCTTCGTCGATGATAACTTGCTACGTTCAGATGGTAACATCTTCCACGACGACCAATATATCGCCGAGGACGAGGAGGTGACTCCCACACTTGAAAACTATATAGTCCTCACTTGTTTGCGCCCCGCTCACGTCGATTTGCCCAAACTAGTCAAACAAAGATACGGAACAGAATTGCGCACACGCACTCTGGCATCAACCAAGCCAGAAATCTCACAGGCTTTAACATCACTACTAGATTAAATCCGATCATCCGAAGATGCAAGAGTTGTGCGAACCGCAACCACTCGCCCACAAATCAGACCTTCAGTGCCAAGACATTCACCAGGTTCGCATGCCTAACCTCGGCATTCGACAAGCAACGGAGTGTGTCCACTTTGTAAACAGGTCGGTCGTAGCAACTTTCGTCAATTTCTGAGTGAATGTACACACTTACCAGAAGAAGACCGACGTTATGTGGTGAAAGTGCGACAGGTCTTCAACCTACTTGACGATGAAGATGAACAGAACTCGCGCCAGAACCTGAAGTTTGAACATCCCATTGTGCAAAAATGTTGAGGTCGATAGTCTCCTTATTTAGACGTGTTTTGCCGCCTTCACACAACCCGTGTAACCATTGATAGCGGAGCCACTGGGAACATGATCCATAATTCCATAGCACACAAGTTAGGTTGCGTGATAGAAAACTCGTCACACTCAGCTCACCAAGCGGACGGATCGTCACCATTATACATTGATGGCGAAACTAGTATCGCACTGACACGTGACAACAACATATTCACGTTCAACGGCGTGGTCGTTGAGAACCTCGACGTCGAAATCCTTCATGGAGGCAAATGACATTACCATACGCCCTGCCAAACACCTCATCACAGTGTCCAGCGGCACCACCTCCACATACAGATCAACACACGCTTTGGAACAGTTTGCCAGAAAACATTCGTCAGTCAGCCACTTTAGCAAAATTCAAGACCCTCCTCAAGACACATTTATTTAAAGGTTGACAATCATTTCGTTTTGCCCATCGCCAATCCTTTTCTTTTATGTCCTGATGTGTAATGTTTCAATAGTTTAACTAGTATGCGCAATCAGTTTAATTTTAAAATGCGTACTTATCTTTTTTATTCGGCAAAAAATAATCGTCGTTACACCGGGTATAACTGACGAAACCATTAGCCGGTGTAGACGTCCTGCCCTTTTTGGGTCACGTGTTTTATACGAGATCGGCATCCTATGGCACAATAACAAACCGCATGTGCTTTTGCGTGTCGTGACGAACGTTCCGAAGTGTTTCTTCTGTGAAGGTATGTATTAAGTGTTTTATTGCAGTTAGCAACCAGGGCGAGTAGTCGTGGGCTAATTCAACAAGAACTGCAACTTGTGAACTTCATTATATATTGGATTATCTAACTTGTTAGATTATTTTTAAAGTTTGACAGTCGGCATCGGCATCGCTTAGTCTCAGCCAGATACACTCATACAGCCTTTATTTATAAGTTTATATGTATTGTATTTGATAACGCAGGATCTTGTTCATAAGCTGTGTAATTGCAAAAGTACATATCTAGAGAGTGTAGATGACGTTAGGGACGAAATGATATCTCATTGGCTTCGGAACGTTGGCAGTAGCTAGGCTCCGGGTGATGGTCACCGTGGGGAGCATCCGTTATCTCGTGCAACAGAACGTCAAACGAAGAATTATGTTGGTTATTACAATTATTTAAACAGTGTTTTGTGACTCACATTTTACTATGATTGCTGGATGTTGCTGATTTGCATTATATTTTATATAATAATAATATTATAATTATATAATAATTAAAAAATGTATGACAACCATGATGGTGATGAATTTATTCAATATACAAAAAGGTAAACATGAATATAAAATGCTTGTATAGCTACTAGCCAGTGTACACCATATGCAAGTATTACACATAACATTCTTGCACTTGTTTCCATTGTGGTCAGTGATGCCTGGCTGTAGTCTATGTAATACCTGATACCTTTCAACTCACATATGCCAGCTGTTCTAATCTTTATCTTTTCATCACAGCAATATATGAATGCATAATACAACTCAAATTATGATATATTAGTATGGGCCACACTACAATGTAAGTGAGACGAGGCAGAGGAGGGACTAAGATTAATGCAATCACTTGTGTCGGGCAAATGCATGGAGGATACGTAGTTTGCAAGAGGCCAACGTCTGATCACTCCAAGTGAATTAAACATTTTAACAATCAACAATGTATACATTTTATAAATATTTTAATATGCCCATTTCAATACACATTTGCTTTCATTAGCATTTTCATAATATCTCGGATATGGAAAACTAGGATAACCTTTGCAGTTGTGTAATGCATGTTATACTAAGTGTGTCCAGTCCAGTGTCCACACAGACTTCGGTCAACACCTTTAAAAAACTATTCAGCATACAACAATAACTCAGAAATAAATTTATAAAATCAATTATTATTCATTCTGAAGAAGGTAGACATGTTTGAATATTCAGTGAAGGAAATATACTGTTGGCATCACAACAACACCTTATTTTGTCACTTCCAACATTTACTTTGACATCCAGCTAAGCCATAAAATGTCAAATATAACATGCAGTAGTTATTACATGACATACCCTGACACAAAATTGTATATTGAAAATAAAACAGAAAATATGAATGCGCTATGCTTGGGAGTAAATATAATTCTATAATAATATATAAGATGTAGGGCATCCCTACATTTAAAAATAGCATGGTAATTTTACTTTCATGTAATGACAATACAGACCTAATAAATTACAACCCTGCTTAGATATCAACCTGTACATGCTGCTGTAGCCAAATATTTCTTGCTGCCTTTTTTGTGGAATGCTTTAGGTCATACATAAAATATTATGTTATACAGCTGTAGATTTATTGATTATGGCAAAGAACACTCCATAATGACAACTCTAATACCATGATGCCAGTTTTTGTTTACTGAGTTTGAATATTATGCTTTTCTTTTCAGGTCAACACTCACCAGGAAACTGAACACCACCACTAGGTCAACAAGTTAATAAGCTATATACCATCCAAGATCCCGGACAAGATTCCACAACCATGGGCTGTGCAAGACGCAGATCAAATGTCATGTGAATATCAACCGAGTGATCTCAGTCGTGTGTTGCATCCATAACAGACTCCCCTGTACTGATGGTGTGTGCACTGACTTCCAGGCCAGTCAGTTACCAAAACTGAACAGAGACCCATATAGAATGCAGGTTGCTTGACATGCGAATATGGTGATATCTGACTAGCTTTGCAGTTTGTGGTAGAACAGTGGGTACCATGGTCTGGCAAATATGGCATGAGCCTTCGGTCAACCTCTCTCAACACTATAAGATAGGTTCGGCATTCTTTGGTGAACTTCATCGGCTTGGATATCGATGGCATTACTGTGTTACTTAGTTCACTCTCTTTAATGGTACTGCATGCCAGGTACCTGACATTTTCTGTGCATCCACATCTACCTGTGCAAGAAACAAAGTGACAATTAACATGGCTGTGACATTTATGATATCATATGTGATGATACATTTAGCAAAAGTCAATTATAGAATTGTTTGGTATTTGGTATTCATATCGTAAACTCTACATGCCAGATATGTTACACTTTACTAAGATCTGTTAAATCAAACAACATATCTACTAATGTAGGAAGCATTCAGCCACACTTATGTTATTATGCAAAGACTAACTATATAAAGTAATAATATCTACCACTATCTGTAGCCGGTACTCTTCATACAGGTGAGTAAACACATACCCCGGGTAGTGATTGCACATGTAACTCTCAGCCACATGGCGAGGACCATGACTAGTGTAATCATCATAATTATAGTTAACTTAGTGTACTTTATTTGTTATTATTGTTATTTAATATGTACACATTACATGTATATAGTATGTATATGTACTTTGTATCTAGAAAGTCAAATCTTTCTAAGACAATTACTTCAGGAGTTAACCAGTTAAACTTTGTCACATTGTAAATATTTTGGACAAGTCATTTATAAAATCTTGTCAGATGAGTCTGCCATTCAAGCCAAAGTGAAACTTGTATGCAAACTTGTCAAGAGAAATATGTTTAATAAAACATCAATTTGTGTTCTACTGCTGTAAAAAATAAGATATTTACAGCATGTTTCAGTAATATCCATAATGCATGCATTATGAGTAAACTTTACAATTTTAGGTAAATTGCCAGGATTTTGTAATGTCATTTCGGGTAAAGGCATCATTTTAAAGCCTAATAAATGGGATTAATGTTTTTTAACTAACCAGTATTTGACATACTATGTATTTGTGCTGGATATTTTTGTGAATGAATGAATCGTTATAAAAGTAACTGTTTGTTTATATATATATCTATATATATATATATATATATATATATATATATATATATATATATATATATATATATACCATACATGTGTTCAACCTTTTCCTAATTTTATATTTTACTGATTGTTTTTTTTTATCTGATGTGCATGTGATATTAAAAATAAATACGTATATCATGTGTAGTGCTTGCCATTATGTTGTAGTCAATCTTGTCAAAAGTTTCAATAAAATGTTTTTACTTTATGTTGTCTTTACTTTAGCCCACATGTGATTCCAACAATATACAATCTATCCAGGACACCCATTACTGCAAAAACCTCATGCAGACAAATAAACTATCATACGCAGGAGCAGGTTCAGAAATTAATTCTAGGGGGCACAAAAACTTCCACTGGCAGATGAATAAAATTCATAATATATACCTAAGCTGACAATTTAGATGCATATTAACATATATAATGCTCTACAGCCGTTTAATTTTTTTAAACGTTACAACCGTGCATAGCTGTGTATGTGACAACAATTGTAATAATTGTTTTACCAGCAGAACTGATTAGTATAAAGAATTTGTGTTACTCAATGACAGAAGTACCGCATATTTGAAACTCGTTTTATTTTCAGGTCATAGGGAAGCCTGCACCCTTTGACTTTGCATAATCTATCTACACAAATAGGCAAATAGACGACTGTGACAAATAATTATTACACATCATTTCATGGGGCTAATAATGAATAATTTTGAATATGTTGTAAGTTTGTAATTATGAATTAAATGTTTCTTCACCATAATCACCTAGTTGGCATATTTTTCTCTGGTTATTCATATGAGATGACCACAAACACAGCAAAATTGTGTGAATGCAGTGACATAGGTGGGCATTAATTAGTGCTTTCTGTAAAGATAGTTATGTATTCCACTCTACTCAGCCTGCCCAATCAGAATGCAGTTGATACCAATTATAGTGCATGATGTAATGGTATTTCAATGTATAATTTCCATAATATTAATTTCTATGTTTGTAACATAAATATGGCAACATATAATTAACCAATATACACCACACTTTCATCAATTTAAGCATAATCAAAACAAACATAACATCTTTCTTGCCATTATACAAAATGAATAGTTTTTAAGAAACATCTTTAAAATGCAGTTACTTGTGTCATGATGATATTTTATGAATATCAAATACCAATGATTACCTTCATTCTGGCAAGCTCCAAAAGGCATTCTTTGTACACAATGCAGAATGGTTTGCCAGTGACGTCTTCCGCTCTTGTCATCAGTGTCATGTCTTCATCGTCTGTACTCATCAGTCACAATTTCTTCAATGTCATGCACAAAAGTTCACATATAGTAACAGGCTGCAGAGTGGCAACGTCTTTGCGACATCTGAAATAAAACATAACCAAACCAGTGAGCATTACTGTAAACACATCAAAATGGACATTTAATCATCAACACTGGCCCAAGAGGTCCTCAGGTCCTTTGGACTATACAGCCCTGAATAGTTAATTTGTAATATTGAATGAAATATATTTTTGTTAATCTTAATCACTGCTGAGTTTTTCACCACAAAACACTGCAAATTGTGTTTGTTAACTTGCACAGGACCATAACATGTCATTATTGGTTTTAGGCAAAATAATATTACAATAAACTGTTACTAAAATCAGTTAATTTTAATGCCATGAAGACTAAGTGAGCTGAAAACCTGCTTAGTGTTCCTCACAATTGCACTGCAGGCATACTACTGAAAATTCATCATGACGAAATGTACCAGTCTGTGAGACTAACAGTTTTTCTTTAATATTGGTCATAAACAAAGGTTGCTAGTATTAGCGCAGTGGTTCAGGGGTAGAGCATCAGACTCTAAAATAAGAGGACCCGGGTTCAAATTTTGTGCTGCCATGTGAAACCTTGGGCAAGTTTTTTTCACACTACATTGCTCCATTTCACCCAGCTGTATGAATGAGTACCTGGCTATAAACAGTGATAACTATTTGTGTACAAGCAGTCTTCGCAAAATTGCTACATGGCTGAATGCTTCCCAGAGAAGCCGAGATGGTCTTCGATTGAACTACCAGGGAGTAAAGTGTAAAAAGCGCTTTGAGCAATCCTTACCTTTACCTTTAAATCATGACAAAAGTTACAATTTTGTGTCATAGTATATCACGAGCAATTTATTTTAAAAATTGTGGCACCCAGGCGTATACCATTTTTGTTGTGAAGGAAGCTCGGAAGGATATTGAGACTTATTTTACTAGTTATTTGAATTATAGGAATGAGCTTACACATAGAAAAGGTTTTGTGACAATACAAGCTACGCCTCATCGAAATGTTTGGGTCGGAAGTTGGTCATATTTTAAGAAATATAATAACATACCATCTTTGCATATACATGTATAGATTCATAATTAAGGCAACCAGACCTGCCATATTCCTCCGATTTGCACATTTATATACCAAATATGTACAATTTATCAATTTATGTCTAAGGTATGTGTATTCTGCTCACAATCAGGGTCTGAAAACCCTATCGCGAGTAATATTTTGAATAAATCTTAATCATGATTTGTATCACCTAGCTGTACATTAACCGTACACTGTATTTATATTCTAATTGTAGTTATTTAATCTCTATATTATATAGATCAACTCACCACAATTTCACTGACACAGGCTCAAGATTGCAGAATATATTGACTAGTGAATTAAATGTAAATAAAATTATTTATTTTTAACAACCTGTCAAATGTCAAAGTGCCATAACTTGAAACCTATTTAAGCTACAACGCTCAAATTTTGGATTCTTGCTAATCTTACCAAATGCAAAACGGGAAAGGCTCTCATCATACTGTATTAGTACTGATCTATTCAAAAATAATCTAAGTCTAAGACTAAGTCCAAGACGTCGATGACAGCAACCAATTTATGGAATTTTATTTGCGTTCACTCGGAATGACCCTAAATGGCCTAATACCGTCGACTAATTTAATAGCAAAACAATTTTGTCAGCTGGCACACGCAATATTAAAACAATGTGAAATGGTTGAAGCCGTACTAACCTGTCGTACATGTCATTTGATTCCACAACTTGCACAAGTCTATAACTTTTTCCAAATACACGTGTGCGCTCGGCCGCTGTTTCTGTCTTTCTGCGGCTCTTTGTGCACTTCCCTGTTTCCTTGCCGATTCGGTCGCAAACATACGCGGGCGTCCCATCGTTGAACAAAAAACAGCAAAAGAACGGGAATATTGCGACTCTATAAATTATAGTAAACAGTCTATCGAAGGACTGACAGCATGGACGGGTCAAAGGTCGATCTCACTGCTCGTTTTCGCTCACGCGAGATTTTCAAGCTACAGTCTTTTCCGGATGTCACGGTAACACAGATGTCCGGTTCGAGTTTCGGCTATGATAGCAAATACTCTTTTTCTGAGTTTTCTGTTTATTTAATAAAAACGAAGCCACACATTTGCACAAACGAGTTAGCATGTCACAGCGGATACTTCGTAGGTTTGCTTTTTCGTGAAATTAGTCTGAAACGCGAGGAGCAAAAACAATCGAACTGATTGTACATTTTTAAACTAGCGTACTACCAATGAGGAACTGTTCTGTGTGACACTCTCATGATAATGTATTTTATGAATCATTACTTACAAATTTATTATTATTATTTTATGTACATATTTATTTATTTTAAATATTAATTTCGGTATTATTATTTTATTGTATAATAATTATGTTTTACTTTTTAAATTAATCTTATTTATAAAATTTATATTTACGCAATCTTAGAAACAATATCCTATACCTAGCTATGCACATGTATATATACCATGCTATACATTTTTAGATATATTTTGTATGATTCTTTGTACATTTTATTGTAATGTGTGTACGCGCCTATGAACGGGCTGGTCCCGGAGATATGGCGCTTTATAAATGCTTGTAATAATAATAATAATAACAATAACAATAACACACGCATCGTTGAACAGACACGCTGTTAAACGCGCTCTCGTGTTCCGAGCCCCGCCCACCACCACGACAATCTGGCCGTTACTTTATCTAAAGTTGAAGTTACTTTACCGAAAGACGTGTGTTGCTCCGATGCTACATTCGCACTCGAACCACGCACTGGTGCGCCAGTCAGCAAATATGCAAGTGACTCTGATGCATGGCCACAACCAACAATCATCATATAAATTAAACCGTACCCGATGTACATCCTACCGGACTTGTATCTTACACGTGTTCTTGAAACATAAATGTTGATACTGACAATGCATTTGAAAAAGTATTTGAAAGTATTCGAAAAAGTCAAAAACTTTAGGAAAATATTTAAGTACAAATATTTTTCATTCCTAATGGTCAAATACAAATACTTTGAAAAAAGTATTTAAATACTTTCAAACACAAATGTGTTTGACCACATGTCTGCAAGCTACCCCAACGACAAACACAGGCTACAGGCGAAACAGGATGTGTACAAAGACAATGACAAGCACAAATACAAGAAAGCGAGATATGCAGCGGAAAAGCCATCAAGACCGGTAAGGCCAAATACGGGGACAAGCTTGAGGACCCTCTCACCACCAACAATTCTAAGAACATCTGGCCGGGTACGAAGGTCATAATCAACTACAAGCCGTCTCTACAGAATGCTACCACTACCGACACTACTGTTCCCGATAAACTGAATGACTTTTACAGCCGCTTTGATAAGTAAAACACTATTCCCCCTTCCTCTGTCACAGGGTTTCACTGTGACGAACCTCTCTCCTCCTTCTCCCTCCTTTCACGGTTGACGAATCTGTTGTAAAACGCATGTTTCAATATTTAAATAGCAAAAAGTATATGTGTGTGTGTGTGTGTGTGTGTGTGTGTGTGTGTGTGTGTGTGCGTGCGTGCGTGCGTGCGTGCGTGCGTGCGTGCGTGCGTGCGTGCGTGTGTGCGTGTGTATGTGTATGTGTATTAGCATGCTGCATTATGCATTACACACACCCTAACCCCTATTTTATAATAGTGGACTGGTCTGGATAGGCCTCGTTTTTGAGCGCAAGACTTACATGTCCTATAGAGTCTAATACAAAAGTCAAAATCTATCAAAGATTTCAGCGATCTAATCTTTCGTGTAAATAACGAAACATCTGGTTGTTCTATTTCCGCTCAAGCGCATACCACCTCTGCACGTACCAGATATCGGTCAAACACGACCAGACTCTTCAGCAGCCTGATTTATCGAAACGGCTTCTGACTCGCGCACGCGCAGAAACGTCAACCAGAACACTTTTAACGCTGGAAAAATGTAATCGCTACATCGATGTCGGCATCATTGCCAACGGCAGTCGAGTGCATACTAACTGTGCATTACAAAGCATCGTCTCTCTTAACCGGCTGTCGGACGGCTGCGTAACTACGGCGCGAAGAGTTGAGGGGTTGAAAAGTGCTGCCACCTCACGGAGTCTGGTTAACCGAGGCTATACAGTGGAACTTCTCGTGAACAACCATCCTGATTAACAACCACCCACTTTTTACGACCGTTTTTCACTGACTGTCTATGCTGTATAAACGACTCCTCATCAACGACCACCCGGCAAGCGCGACCAGCGACCATGGCAATTTGACTTTTACCCCTGACGAACGACCATCCAATAGTTGGCCAGCACATTGCTTAACCTAAGTGTCGCAACGAACTCTCATTAAACGCATGACTAACGGGGCACGCATAATAACATAAAAACAATAAATTGCATGATGACGACCATTAATTGTTGCGATCTTTTACTTTCTTACCGAACTATGAAATCGACAACGAACAGCCGGTAGACTTTCCTCATATATCTTATATATTTATAAACACACACTATGTTACAAAATCACTTACATTATTGAAACAAATAAAAACGTAAGAACTCGCCGGCAAGACATCATGGCAGACATGGACACCGTCGGTGGCTACGACCTACGTGTAGCTCTGTGATTACTGTAATATCCATATTGTGTATGATTAAAGTTTAGAAATTTAGGCTAAGTTTTAGGTTAGCTTAGGATAAAACCGGAATACAGACGCTCATTTATTTTGTGACACCGCGATAAAACATCGACGTTACGCCATGGTAATATACGGCCTGCGCGTAACCGCTGCCTGAATGTTTAAGTGATTTCATTTTATTACCTAGCGTGTGTATATGTAATAAGAGTTATCGCGGCTGAAGAGATCATTTTGATAATTAGATCATAAACAAAAAGATCGTTTTGCGCCGCTGGAAATACCAATAAAATGGCGACCGCGGTGCGATTACCCAGACGCCGTGAGATGGCAGCACGTTTTAGCCCCTCAGACCGAATAACAAATTAAATTAGGACACTTGTTATCAGATATTATTAAAAAATGACTCAAAATGAGGATACTTTTTAGCAGGTATTATTTAAAAAAAAAACGATTCCAAATTAAATTTGTCACACATAAAATAAACAGAATAGAAAATGTTATTGTTAATGTGTCGTCTCATTTTCTTATTTTCTTATTTTTATTTTGTGTATTTTAATACTTAGCTTTTTATCAATGGCATACATCCTATATGGACATTACTTATTAAGATATGCGTAAATGTATGAAGTAATCCGAAACATCAAAATAGCCAAACCCCTCACGAGAAACCACCCATCTTTTAAGACTTCGATTTGGGGTGAGTCTTACATCTTAAATTAGGGGTTCTACTGAATATATGTATGTATGTATGTGTGTGTGTATATATATATATAATATATATATATATATATATATATATATATATATATATATATATATATATATATATATATATATATATATATATTATATATATTATATATATATATATATATATATATATATATATATATATATATATATATATATATAAGAAACAATACAGCAATATAACCATTTGTTCTACAATGTATACACACTGATGATATTAAAACCACAATAATATCTGAGAAATAATACACCAAATTAATTGCAAATATGAACCAGAATAAACAAATACCCAACTTGCAGGATTGTCATATCTTCTTTTCACCTGGTTACACTGATATAATTGCAGATTTGCATTCCCCATAATTAATTGAACTATAATAATAATAATAATATATTTTATATAGTACTGTATCCATATCGTTCACAGCGCTTGACGCATTACTTTCCTAAAACTACAATATAAATAGTAAACATTTTACAAATTAAAGTAATAATGTCTTTAATGTCCTGTTAAACAACTCAAAGTGCTTACAATTTTCTTTTCGTTTTAACCGGATAAAAATATGAATAACAATTATAATAAAAACGATACCAACAATGCAAAATTATTACGGTTATCAAGATTTTTTTATAATGAACACGAATTATATAACAGTCAAAAACAGTCGTTCCTATATCCTAGGCGAGTGACATTGCCATAACAACTATTCAGGCATAAAAAACAATTCAAGTATAATAAATAATATAATTATTATAGAAACAGTCCCAACTGGCAACGTAAGTCGTAACAGTCAAATATTACAGACCAAACGTTTTGTGTACATAGCCTAATTACATTATTTGGCCTATTTGTTTCCTGCCGGGGGCGGTAAAAACGGCCACTGCGCTTGCGGCTGGCACAAATCGGGACCAAATCGGCGTCATTGCCAAATGCCAACGAGTGGCATTACAGGTCCGTGTATATACCGTTTTTTCCTTTTTCGTTTTCAAATTTGCGAACCAAAAACGATAAACGAATTCCTTTTTCATTTTTCGTTTTTCGTTTTTCGTTTTTCGTTTTCAAAAGTGAAGTAAGAAAAACGAAAAACTAATTCGTTTTTCGTTTTCAAAAGTGAAGTAAGACAAACGAAAAACGAATTCGTTTTTCGTTTTTCGTTTTTCGTTTTTGTATTTAGGATGCTTCGGTCGCACTGCCACTTCGTGTGGCCGGTAAAAATGGTTAGTTTCGGCGGGATACTTCGGTCGCACTGGCAGCGTTTTGAAAACAAACTCGCAGAAATTGCATCGGCGAAGTGGTATGTCTAAGTATCTACAGGTGAATATTGGTCGTTTCGGCGCTGTTTTTATGTTTCGACAATTTAATAAACTTTACTCAACCTTATATATGATAGATCGAAATATGGATAAATCGAGAGTAGATGTATTTATTTAGTAACTGCAACTATCTGATGCAATAGTCATTTTAAATTTACTTTGTAAAATATTTGACTTAGGAAGCCCCCATTATGACTAATAAATAGTCGCTATCTTATGGGCCACTTTGGGTTTTTAAATTAGCTATTTTTATGTAATTATTGAATTCCATTGACGGACCATTACGGATAGCCCAATTGTAATTAGGAGCATGTATATTCCTGAGTATTGTTTATTAACAATTGCTACTTTACGCATATTGTAAGTAGAGGATATGTGGTAAACATATAATATGTGTATGGCTTAATGTGTTGCTAGAGTTAGTGTTAATTCATTGTTATTTTGCATATGTAGTAATTTACAACAGTAGAAGTATGTTTGAATCCGTGTATAATATGCTGCTTTACATAATGTATCAGTCTTTTTAAAATTGTGATTGGTTGTGTTTTGATTACACAAATATAGGTATTGTTTATTGTGTGAGGCATACTATTTATAATACTCTTTTCTACAAATGTATATTATGTCCTGAATGTATGTATTCTGCTGTGTGCTAGTGTGAAATGATTATGCATATTTCTTGTTTGTGTTATCTGCCAATTTTGAAAATATGCGGGTAATGTTTTATGTTTATATTTATAATAAAATTACAATAAGTTGGTATTAAACTTTTGCTTAAACATTAATTCTATGTGGCAGCTATATTTATTTGAAAATATTGTTCTTACAAGTTTTTTGCAATTTTGCTGCGCTGATCGAAGCGACTTCGGCCGCCGGCACTCCCGTACATGTTGCGTAATTTTGTACCGGACGACGTTCGTGGGGCATGGCAGAGACTGGCTGTCCGAGCACGCGTGGCTGTCCGTCGAACGATCATGGGATGTGACGAATATGTTGCGCCGTGCAAGTCAAACTCGAAAGCAGCGCATTTAACATGTTCTAAGCTGATGCAGTTCTAAGTTATGGTTTAATTGGAAAGAAATGATCTTACTAATAACATTGAAAGTCGTCGAAATGGCATCGATTGATGGCTTGTCTTTTCAAATAGATTACCCGGACGTGAACCAGCACCATGGCATTTAAGGTTGGTAAAGACGGAACAGAACTAGACGCTCTTTGAGGTGTAGACCCATACAATACACTGCTAAGAAGTTCCACCTGGCGTTATGCTCTTTAATTAATTGCAGAACTTTTTTTGACAAATAGAGACTCTATTTTAGTTCTAATATCTACAATATTAAGACCTCCGTCCGAAAATGTGTTTAGTAGTGAATTTCTTTTCAAAGCTTCGGGTTTATTGTTCCAAAGAAAAGGAAATGTCAATTTTTCACCACCTTGTTTGGTACTGAGTTAAGACTCCCTATGTGCCAAATGGAGCTGCACAGCACAGATTGCATGGAGAACCTGTCCCCTAAATGACAATTCCATCCTGCTATATAGTTCTCATATCTTTCGAAATTAGAAATAACTTTACCCAAAGTCTTTTTATCGGCTTCTTTTGTACCTGTATAAACGCCGTATTTTTTTGGTGGAAATCAGTAGTCCATTTTTGACCATCAGGTTCAACTGAGAGGACTCGGGTTCGAATCCTGTGCTGCGGTATTAAAACCTTGGGCAATTTATTTCATTCTACATTGCTCCCGTTCACTCAGCTGTATAAATGAATACCTGGCAATAGACAAATGATTGATATGTGTGCGAGTAGCCTTCGCGCATTATTTGCAACATAAAGCTGCATGCTTCCCAGAGATGGTGTCTGATTGAATAGGGCTGCCAGGGAAGTAAAGTGTAAAGCGCTTTGAGAAATCCTTGTCTAAATTCCAACTGTTCTTCACCGATTTACCCTTTTTTTGGTCGATCATCTTCCAACTCGCTCAGCCACCGGCACCGCCAGCATCTCTACTCGCACTTCACCAATGCCTGTTTATCTTTCCAAACAAGCCTACACGATAAACCGTACGAATTGCCTGGCTGTGACAAGTTTCACAAAACTTACATTACTTTCCACCACTGTGTGTGTGTGTGTGTGTGTGTGTGTGTGTGTGTGTGCGTGTGCGTGTGCGTGTGCGTGTGTGTGTGCGTGCACGTTCGCGTGTGCACGGGTGTCCGGTGATGTGGGTGTGTGTATGTGGGCGTGTGTGCGCGCGCGTATGTATGTATGTGTGTGTGTGTGTGTGTGTGTGTGTGTGTGTGTGTGTGTGTGTGTGTGTGTGTGTGTGTGTGAGTGTGTGTCGTATTTACATTCATTGCTTACTCTTATTAGAAAACCTACCCAGCATCGATTATCTGGTTCTGTTTTACATTTTACCCCAATAGTAAAATAAATATTGGGAGTAGGTGTTTTTTTCTGTGTCTGTATTACTCTTTGGAATATAGGTCTATGATTCCTTCGATCTAGTGTTAGATCAGACGCAGACTGAAACATTATGCGATTCTTAAATATTTTAAATATCTTGCTTTTACGTTTTTGAATTCGTAATGGTTTATTAAAATAGATAAAACCCAAATTAATTTACTAAACCGTTACGTTGCGGTTTCTGTTACGTGACAATCAATTGCTCCACGTGACCTTCGTCAAGCATAACCTTTGCCAACAGTATTTATAATGGTAACGTATGGGCGGCATCATATCTGCTATATCAAACTGACCCCATATTTTATGGACACACCGGTGACAGGCAAGAGGTTACGTGACGTGATAACGTTAGAGTACGCTGCGCACGCATTTGATGATTGTTGGAAGTTATCTTTAAATATACTATATTTTTGCTCTAAAAGCAGTAATAAACTTGATTTTATCAGTAATGTCTATGATAATATAAAGTCTTCATCGGAAGGAGGGTGCCAATTAATACAAAAACAAATGTGACGATGACAACATGTATCCATACAACAAAATCTCTTACACATAAAAGCACGCTCTCTTTTTTCTCCCGTTAATCTCTCCCCTCAGTCTCCCCTCTCTCCTTATCCTTCCTTCGTCCCTCTCCTTCCCTCCCTCCACCCCCTCACTGCATCATCAGAATAATGTTTGGTAGTGCTAATATCACCCATCTATCTAATCCCGTATATAGAATACCATTATAAAGAAGAAGTGCATTGGTGATTTGGCGCAGCAGCACCTCGACTGTCGATAGAATTACCTGTGAACATTCTTGCATCCGGGATATTACGTATGTTTAGAATGTGTTTAAAACATATCTTTTTATTAGACATTTCAATTAATTCAAAGTTTTGAAATGACGGACATTGCTTTATAATTTCTTTTTAGTGTCATACACGTTTCAATCAGTGTTTATGTTTTAGATTAATTTATAGATTTATATAAATATATATTTATGTACACAGTTTTAGTAAAGGTTTTAATTTTAATTTGATATATATATAATTAACATACCAAGTTTTAGTACCATACATCTTAAAAGCAGTGCTTAATTTATTTTAAAATAATTGATATAATTTACATACAAAGGGGTTTACCAGTACATCTTAAAACCAAAACAATTAATGACTTATATTAATTTATATAATTTACATTTCGATTTATTAATATACATTCAGTATATTTCTTTTGCAGCGCATCGATCCGCTACGCGGGAATTAGCGCTATATAAAACCTTTATTATTATTATTATTACCTAAACCGTCCAGTGTCCATTTTTAGCAAATAAATGAATGAAATGCAGAAATGAGTAGCGCTGCAATCCTTTTTCGTTCTGATGCACAATGTGTCAGAGTTAACAAGTTTGTGAGGTTGTCTCACTTTATCTGACTCCCTTCTGATTTACCTCTCCCCATCCCTTCCTTTAAAAATACTCAACATTTTCTCCCTTCCTTCCTGCTTGGCGGCCCCTCGCCCTCTCCTTCTCCCACTCCCTCACTTTCTTTATCCTCTACTATTTCCCTTCTCACTGTTCCTCTACACCCCTCTTCCTCCATACTTTCATCCACCAATCCTTTTCAACCCTCCCGTCATTCTAATTAAGCCGCAATTCGGTACGGTCATGGGTAATTGCACATTCGACAAGAAGAGCGAAGCTACTTGTGCTATTCAAGGCAAACTTGTTTTGTCCGTGTGTAATACTTGTCATGTTTCATTGTCAGTTTAACACAGACAATGCAATGCTTCACTGCCGTGGACATTCTTAGACTGACGTGCGACCTCCGACAATGGTATGCTCTTGGTCCCGCGCAAGAACGCACTGATTGACAACGTATAATTATCAGCTTCTTTCGCGTTGAATATGACAGCTGCTTCAAACAAATGACTTAAGCGTTCGATCGAAAGCATGGATTTGTCGAAATGCAGTTGTAGTCGAAATGCAGTTCTCCCGGTTTTCAGTACAAGACCAACGTCACGTGTTTATGGATGCTTCGTGTGCGGTCGGGTGCAGCGTATCGCATGCTATTCGGCAAACAATGGGACGCTCTACGTGGTTTGACAGTTGGTCTTCAATGAGTTGCAGTTTGGCAGTCATCAGACATTGGGATATACAACTAGACGCCGAAAAAGAGAGCGACGATTGCTACAGACAATTGCTTTAAGGTAGGCTATGTATGTAATGTTGTTGTGTTATTTAGAACGGCAACTGTTGGTAGTACACTACATATATTGCCATGTGGTACAGTGTCGACATTCTGTATTGCTAACTTGCATAGTCAAACCTGTAAGGCATTACGAAGACAAACATCATCATCATTATACATAACTGTTAGCGTCGTTCTACTGTGAATATAATTACACAGATAATCCATTTCTCATTAATCAAAACATTATTTGGCAACATATTTGACATGTAATGAATGGATCCACTTGCTGATTTGCGTCGATATAAATCGTAGGTAAGCATTGTATTTATTTATACAATAAAATAACAAATAACTAATGTTTTAATCCACCTCGGTTTATTATCTTAAATTATGAATTCTCGTATATCAATGCAAGTTATATTATTCACTGTAGGATGTCCTGTATTATGTATCTGCATTTAAAAATAATGTCTTGTTTAATTTTATGAAGGAAAAAACGACGGCGATGTGTGCGCCATATTTTTGCCAAACGTCCGCTTCCGCTTCCGAACCATGAATCTGCATAAGTCAAAATTAATAATTATAGTTATACATGTTAACATGTTTGATGTATCATATGATATAGCGTGACATATAAGCGAAGTTTTAATGTAATGCTACACCATATATAACGTCATATATATCAGCTTACGTGTCTTACAAGTTGACACCACAATTTCGCCAGCTAAGGCTAGACATTGCTTTATAAGCAAATAAAATGGCTACCTTCATTGAAACTGAGTGTTCCGACCGCACGTGGCGGAAGGGGTTACCAGTGACGCTCATCCTATGGAGGTCACAACCGGTGTGACGAATCGGGGTTTGGGCCAGGTAATTTCCCTCCCATAGGAACACTTCCGGCGGAAGTCGGTCAGTTGTGAGGGAGTAAGGATTGTGACCAACCGTGCCAGGGAACGTTATGAGGAGCAACCGATGAGGTATCTCTGGCCGAACTAGTTACATGAGATTGGCTATATGCCCAGTCTCTCCCACTTCCTCATTCCCTCTTTTTTTTCTTTTTCAAAGTTTTTCTTTAAAACAGTAAATATGTGACATTGACACTGACTGTTATTTTTAAGGTATTAAGAAAAATATTAATTTAACTAAATTCAAGGCATGTTTAACTTTAAAACACATTTTGTTTTGTTTTAGTCGTACACAACACCTCAGCTTCACGACAAGCTTTAGTTAATTTTTTTGCACGTACGGAAAACTATATTATTGAAAGTTACTCAAATGCTGGAACTATTTTAAATTGTGAAAGAGTTAATTGCATGCATTAAATCATAACTATTTTACTGATAATAAACAGCTCAGATGCAATCATTACTATTTAAATATACTGCTATGTCTTTAATCGTCAATAACTAAATAAATGCAACTATGATATGTTAACAATAATACGTTCAATGTATGTATGAATAACTGCGATCATTCAATGTTAAGATACTTGTTAACATTTGTTTGCGTTTATTTATACATGTATATGTTATGTACTATAATCTTTGGGTATACTCTTTATTATGAGATATTCATTCATGTTAAATTAATATTTTTCTTAATACTTAAGAAACATTGTAAATAGAAATACTACGACCCAATCAGTATAATCGCGTACATACATCACCACACTTTCATACGTGTGATAAAGTACTTGCATCAATAAAATAAATATTAAAAAATTATGACATTATCGAACATATCTTGAACTTACACATTTTCCTTTTTATTATATAAACATAGGATTGTGCATACATTCATAATTATTAGACACACATAGACAAATAGACTGCACATACACACGCTCCCACACCTAACGAAAATTTATTGAAGATAACGATCTTGAGAATATGTTGGATATTGTTAGACGATGCAACATTTTCTTGTTTAATAACCGTCACTAAACATTCAAGCTTGTAGGACACAATTATACTCGTTTTGACATTTTTCTGGCAAAAACATTCTTTGAAATTGGCTGTTGGGCAGCCTTAGTGCCGCGATATGAAGTGCTCAAAACCATAATTAGCAGTCTTGTCCAGAAAAATCAGTTTGTGCATGCTTTTACAGATCGTGTACTGTTTATTATGTATTCCTATCAGACCATGTATATTAATTTTCTAACAATACAGTTGTGAATGTTTCTCTATACCATTTTGTTCACTTGCACATTTTAGGGTAATATCGGTTCAGTGTTGTGTGTGGCAGGTTCATACCCTGCTGGTGTTCCTCATGCAAACACTACATGTTGTGTGCCCACACATTGATTCCATTTCATACATTTAGCTGGTTTTGTGATATTTTTGAAATGCATTAAACTACTTATATCATTATAATATATATATATATATATATATATATATATATATATATATATATATATATATATACATATATATATATATATATATATATATATATTCTATATATATATATATATATATATATATATATAATATACATGCACATAAGCAGGAATATGAATTCTTTCTTCATGTATGTCATGCATCTTGGTTGCCAAACAAAGAGGAATTAATATCCAACTCACACAAATAAGACGTAAGACCTACAAGTGGGCTGTAGAAGAAGGCAGATAGCATGTTTCTCGCTAGCAGCATCATACTGGTCAGTTCTACCAGGTCATCAAGTTAAGTACTACAATTATAACGCTTGTTGAGGTTAGCATAGCATATGCTGAAGACTGGAAAAATTGAGACTTATATCCATCTTATCACGATTGGTTGGGTGCACATAAAACAGAGACGGAGAGAGAGAGACAGAGAGAGTGAGAGAGAGAGAGAGAGAGAGAGAGAGAGAGAGAGAGAGAGGTGGTGTCCACAACAAAAGTGAGTAAATTGTATGAGAATGACTGAAGAGAGAGCACAACAGTGAGAGAGGGGGGGGGGGGAGCACCAGTAAATGATGACTGAGATTGTCCCTAATAGTCACCAGTCCATCAGATAATTATGATTGAGGTGGTCCCTAAGAATCATCAGGGCACCAGTGAATGATGACTGAGATGGTCCCTAATAGTCACCACTCCATCAGAGAATTATAATTGAGATGATCCCTAAGAGTCATCAGGGCACCAATGAATGATGACTGAGACGGTCCCTAATAGTCACCAGTCCATCAGAGAATGATGATTGAGATGGTCCCTAAGAGAATCAGAGCATCAGAGAATGGTGATTGAGACAGTCCCTAACATTCACCAGTGCATCAGAGAATGATGATCAACACAATCCCTAAGAATCGTCAGCCCAGTACTAGAGAATGATGATCGAGAAGGTCCTAAGAGATACTAGTGCACCAGAGAATGATGAGACGGTCCCTATGTGTAATATGTGCACCAGACAGTGAAATCATTGACAGGGTCCCTAAGACTGTCCAGGATACATTCAGTCCGTCAGACAGGGGCGTTAGAATGAAATGATTGAGAGCTCCCAAACTGTGCTCTCAAAGTATCAGTCACTTAAAGACTGAACCCATTCAAAGACTTCTGAGGGGAGGGAGGGAGGGAGGGATATGGGGGTAGTGTACGTGTCTGAAGAGTGACGGTTAACGTAGCTGAAGATAGACAGAGACAGGCCATATCTGCAACAGAAGAGAGTAAAGTGTGTGTGTGTGGCTGAAGAGAGAAAGGGGGAGTGTGAGAAAGGCAGAGAGGTGGCGTCCGCAACAGAAGATAGTCAAATGGGTGAGCATGGCTGAAGAGAGAGAGAGTGAGAGAGAGAGAGAGATAGAGAGAGAGAGAGAGAGAGATGATGGGAGAGATATAGAGAAAGGAAGAGAGCGAGAGAGGAAATAAAGGAGGTGAGCATGGCTGCAGGGAGAGAAAAGCGAGAACACGAGAAAGAGAGAGAGGGATAGTGTACATGTTTGAAAAGTGACTGTTAACGTGGGGAAGAAAGACAGAGAGGGAGAGAGAAAGACAGAGAGGTTGCATCCAAAACAGAAGAGAGTAAAGTGAGTGAGGGTGGCTGATGAGAGCGAGAGAGTGAGCGAGATACAGAGACGAGGATGGTTCACATGTCTGAAGAGTGACAGTGAACGTGGCTGAAGAGAGAGGGGAAGAGAGATACATAGGAGAGAGAGCCAAAGAATGAGGTAGAGAGATAGATAGATTATGAATGTTGGTGAAGAGAAAGGTATGAAGAAAACAACGAGATGGTGAACACATCTAAAGTAAAAGACGTTGTGAATGCGACAGTGCACATAACCAACATCAATAGATAAGGAATAAAACTTATGTTGACCGCAAGTTAATATCTAATAATTAAGTTAACACAATGTGGATGGCATATGAATTTTGTTATGATATTTGCACGGAAAAACAACTTTAATTTGTTCACAAATTTATTTTCACCTAGATATCGGTATACATGTATACATGTATACATGGATGTTGGATTGTTAACCATTAATACATAAACACATAGCAAACTGTTAATTTTATTATCTCAGTATATAGCAATAAACAATATAAAGAAAAAATATGCTCACAGGCGATACATAAAACACTGGACATAGTTTATCAACTTACAATGTTGTTGCTACCATCTTGTCACATCAACTACAGTAAGTAATGAATGACCTGTGTCAGGTCATATTTTCAAGGGTTGACATGGTAACTCAATAAAACAAACGTATTGAAGAATGCTGTGCAAGGTGTGGACACACAAATTGTAACCAGTCACAAACACTATTTCAGTAGACAGTTCAGGAGAATAAAGACATATCAACTAAATAAAACAGCCCAATAAAATAAAATTAGCCCACCAGAATTCTGATGGCCCACTAAAATAAAGATAATCCACCAAAATATACAGCCCAACAGAACAAAGATAGCCCACCAGAATAAAGATAACCCACCAACATATTAAGTCCACTAGAATAAGATAGCCCACCAGAATTTAGACAAACCACTGGATCTGGCATCAAGGTGGGTTTCAACATTAGCTAACATATGTATAACCACATGGACAACAGTGAAACCTTACTTAGCCAACGAGATTCTACAAATTCACTTAATGTGTAAATTAAACAGACACTGTACAATGTCATCCATTCTGTGATAAATGACTCCTATATGCAAAGTAACACTTTTAAGAAACTGCAAGACAATCACATGTTTATACAGTTGTATGTTAAACGAATGTCTAAGTTTAACCGTGCACGTCCTATAAGACATTTGAGTCAAGCAGCAGCATGATGAGAACAACATCTCTCTGCTTGTCAGTATCAGCAGTACTCAAAACAATGTCCCTCACAACTGCTGTTAGCAATATCACTTTGGTTGTATTATTCAAACCATATCTCATCTCATGGCCAGTTGAACACAGTGCCAAAAATACAAATATTTACATAATTTTATTATAAATATTATATGTACAAGCGTTTTCATATTTTTAGTACATATCTGGTCTATGACATGAGTCATTTACAAGTATAAACCTCATACAAATTTTTCTGACAACAGAACCATTAGTGCCAAGCAGAAATTTGTAATGGGAACCTACTGCATGGGAAAGTTAAACATCAGAGGCTGTTGTGGTTAACTCTGATTGCCTTGGCATTACTGCCAATCAATTTTTATTTTGAAACTGGATGTTCTGTTTATAGCTTTAATGAGTTGCAGGCAGAATATTTCAAATTGCTAATTTTGTTCTGAGCTTAATAAAGTAACTAATCACAAATACCGGGTAATCAGGCAGTAAACCTTCAACATGCATGTTGTAGTCATAAGAATAAAATAGTAAATGAAAACACCCTAGGAGTTGGTAACCCCACTAGTATTAGGACTGTCATATTTTAAAGAATTTTAATTTCAAAGTATGGTTGTAGAATGAAGCCCATTACACAAAAATGTAATGGGACAATATATATATATATATATATATATATATATATATATATATATATATATATATATATATATATATATTATTGTGCATTCAGACTTCAATGTTACTCACCAGCATGAGAGATGTGCAATTAATCAACATAACTATTCAGCGATCATTCTGCTGAAATAAGAACAATTTAAACATTGAGTTGGTTAGTACTTGAGTAAAAGATCACTTACATTGTCCCAGATCATTGACGCAAATCTATAAGTAAGGCAAAAAAGAGGATCTCTTATACATATACCAGCTTTGTAATTAACATGGGAATGTGTTCAAACATAGTTAATCACCATGGCAATATGTCAGCATAGCAAGCCTTGCATAGCAAGTCTTGATAAAAGAGGGTTCAGCATCATGACCACATCACCATGAAAACAGGTCGGAGTTGTTATCTTGATAAAACCTGCTCCACTTTGACACTGTTTAAGCCTGCAACACACTGACAAATGTTAATATGTGCAACACACTGACATTGTGAGAGCTTCCAACACACTGACATTGTGACTGCCTACAACACACTTACAAATGTTAATGCATGCAACACACTGACACTGTTAGAGCTTGCAACACACTGACATTGTGACAGCCTGCAAAACACTGACACTTTTATAACCCGCAACATGTGACATTGTTTGAGCCTGCAACACTGACACATAGAGCCTGACACTGACAGATCCTGCAACACATTGACATCTTTATAGCAAATGTTAATAAACAATACTCAGGAATATGCATGCTCCTAAATACAACTGGGCTATCCATAATGGTCCGTCAATGGAATTCAATAATTACATAACAAATAGCTAATTTAAAACCCCAAATTGGCCCCTAAGATAGCGACTATTTATTGGTCATAAGAGGGGCCTCCTATGTCAAGTATTTTACAAACTAAATTTATAATAACTATTGCATCACATAGTTGCAGTTACAAAATAAATACATCTACTCTCGATTTGTCTATCTTTCGATCTATTATATATACGGTTGAGTAAAGTTTATTAAATTGTCGAAACATAAAAAACAGCGCCGAGACGACCAATATTCACCTGTAGATACTTAGATATACCACTTCACCGGTGCAATTTCTGCGAGTTTGTTTTCAAAACGCTGCCAGTGCGATCGAAGTATCGCGCCGAAACTACAAATTTTTACCTGCCGAATATTTGCCACCCGAAGTGGCAGTGCGACCGAAGCATCCTAAATGCAAAAACGAAAAACGAATTCGTTCGCACGCACGCACGCACGCACGCACGCACGCACGCACGCACGCACGCACGCACGCACGCACGCACGCACGCACGCACGCACGCACGCACGCACGCACGCACGCACGCACGCACGCACGCACGCTCGCTCGCTCGCACGCTCGCACGCTCGCTCGCACGCACGCACGCTCGCACGCACGCACGCTCGCACGCACGCACGCTCGCACGCACGCACGCACGCACGCACGCACGCACGCTCGCACGCACGCTCCCTGGCAATCCAGCTTCGCGTCTCGAATAGGCCTAGGCCAGTGACCTATATAGTTATCTGTATCTATATCTATAGATCTGATGTCAGCGCCTGGCCCGATATCAACTTGACTCGTGTCTCGTGCGGCTAGTTTTTGTGTGTTATGTCGTGCCTGGATGGTGTTGTTCTACATACCTATTAAATTTTGGCTGAGTTTATCGCTAAACGTGGTTATGGCTATGTCCACCTTTGTTAACCATCGATAACGTTTTTGAGCTCGACATTATTGCTATAGACCTACATTTCAAAATATGAAATAGGAAGCACATCTATGAGTAATAGAACCCTATGAATAAATAGTTTATGTAATCTATAAAACTGGTTATTTAAATTCTGTTTTGGTGGCACTAAACAATCATACGGTATTATTTTAATATTATGATTTGTGTACGATAAGTATTAAAAAGTTGTTAATTTTTGATGTTGTAAACGCACACACACAAGCACGCACGCACGCACGCACACATTTCGTGTCTCGTGTAGATAAAAATCCGGTGTCATGGCAGTGCCTGGCCGACGCTTGACCCCTGTGGTTTTGTCAGCATTTTATGTCGTGCCTGGGTGGTGGTTTTGTTTTGACCGAGTTTATCACGGGTTTCCCCCCAACTGTGCAACGTAAGCAAAAACGTGGACTTTCCTGGGCTTATTTATAACACAGAAAACGTGGTTATATTTATGTGCATCGATCTAGTTTCTGAGTTTAACATTGGTGCTGCTCGATTATTACTTATCGCGGCACCTAGTGAATGGCTTACAACGTCTTCAAGGTATTCATAAAACGATATAACCACGTCTGTGATTATAAGGAAAGTGGGTCACCCAATGAAATGTTATATATATACAGAGCTTGAGTAACGGCATAGACAGAGACATTCACATCACGATGCAAGTTGGTTGGTTAACTGGAAAAAAGAATAACTATATTCGAGAACACGCTCTGCGGTTGCGGAAATCTGACTGTCAAACGTCGGTGATATTCTCACTTACAAAGTCGTACACTTAGAGTCTATGTGTTACTCTACTCAGCGCGATCTACCGCGAGGCCGTAAGACGTATGACGTGAAATGACAACACCGATCATCCATATACGGTTGGTACACATATTACTTTCACAATAATTCTTAATCTGGATAGCTAGGACAGGTCGATCATAGGAAGACATTGCCAACGGCAATGCTGTTTTGTATACGACGGGGGAGGGGGTACACATTGTTGTGTTAGTGAGACGTACATCGGCCCAGTTTCATATAGCTGTGTAACTTTACGTGCAATTATGAGGTATACTGATCACAGCTAACAACGAATAGTTATTGCCGCTTACGGCAGGTTTCTTGAGACCAATCTAGCATTCGCGCAACTAAGTTGACATAGAATTGACCTAGTTAGGTCGCGGTGTGCAATCCTTGTAGGGTAGGGTGGGGAATCCCTGTAGGGTAGGGTGGGGAATCCCTTTAGGGTAGGGTGGGGAATCCCTGTAGGGTAGGGTGGGGAATCCCATGTAATCATATAACATATAGGTCTTCAAATATTACATCTATATACTCATCTTATCAACTAAACAAAACAAGTATATTTTGTGATCTACTCACAATTATAGACTGTTACCGAATTATGTGGGGCTACACGCCCCAGCGTCTGTTTTTCCGAGTAGTCAATAGGTGGAATAGGTGGCAGCATTGTATTCCTCCACCAGACACCGATCTCAAATACGTAAAACTGATGTAATACAAGGGGGCTTCATGCCCCACTCTACCCTATTTGTGCTGTGTCTGAAAAACCTTTTTCTTTCTAGCTGCCTCCTTTGTCGTTCGCATAGCAAATGGGATGCTACGATGAGTGGGCGTGTCGGGAGCATATCGTACATACTTCAACTTCGGGAGCATACCATAAATATTTCAACTGGCGTAAAATTACGCCTACTAAATACATGGCGCAGCTAAGTGCAACTATGGAGCAGACTCATTAAACGCAACTAGCGCAACTTTACGACGTTTTAGGCTTTCGACGGGTTATCGCCCGTTACGAAGTCTTAAGTACGCTCCATGAAACTGGTGTTTTTGGCTGTCACCTGTTGCACGAAGCTGAAGGTTACATGGTCTGGGAAGTGTTTAGGTTGAATGCATCTTTTAATATTTATTTTTCTTAGGACGGGTTATCGGTAAACGGCAATATTTTTTATAATACATTGTATCTTGGCACTGTTTTGCATTTAATGGAATACTGTCGGAAAGATGTCAACCCCCTAAGTTGGGTCTATTGTTTTCCCAAGACAGCTCCAAAGAAACAAAAAAGAGTATGTCAAATCAGCACAGCTTGTATAATATATATATATATATATATATATATATATATATATATATATATATATATATATATATATATATATATATATATATATATATAATGTATTGGTAGTACAAATACCAGGTTTGCTCTGTTACAGAACGATGCAGTGAGCACAGAACTATCGCTAAACGTGTCTTGTGCATCCAGTTCACCCTGTTTGTCTGCCCATTGAAGCATGAATCAGTGAGCTACGCAACCAGATCACAAGGTGCACACTACAACAGACTGCCTTATACAGAAAGGTAACTGTTTCTCCCTGTGTCCATCTCTTATGTCTCTTTCTCATGTCCCTTCTCTCTCCCTCCCTCCCTCCCTCTCTCTCTCCCTCCCTCCCTCCGTCCCTCCGTCCCTCCGTCCCTCCGTCCCTCCGTCCCTCCGTCCCTCCGTCCCTCCGTCCCTCCGTCCCTCCGTCCCTCCGTCCCTCCGTCCCTCCGTCCCTCCGTCCCTCCGTCCCTCCGTCCCTCCGTCCCTCCGTCCCTCCGTCCCTCCGTCCCTCCGTCCCTCCGTCCCTCCGTCCCTCCGTCCCTCCGTCCCTCCGTCCCTCCGTCCCTCCGTCCCTGCCTCCCTGCCTCCCTGCCTCCCTGCCTCCCTGCCTCCCTGCCTCCCTGCCTCCCTGCCTCCCTGCCTCCCTGCCTCCCTGCCTCCCTGCCTCCCTGCCTCCCTGCCTCCCTGCCTCCCTGCCTCCCTGCCTCCCTGCCTCCCTGCCTCCCTGCCTCCCTGCCTCCCTGTCTCCCTGCCTCCCTGTCTCTCTGCCTCCCCTCTCTCTCTCTCTCTCTCTCTCTCCCTCCCTCACTCCCTCACTCTCTGTCTCTCTCCTGTAACTGTGGGGTTCGGATTCTCAATATATGAAACAGAATCCCAACCGCTACACTTAAACAGCGAAGAGAAGATAGCCTGTTTGATGCATATCGACTTACCTTAATGCATGTGACTAATGACTAAAGACCCGTTTTGTTCTTAATCTTCTCATTCTCTACTTGTCTTCTCCTCTGTTGGATGTGAACATCAATGCCATTTTTCTACGTCTATCCTCCCCTCCCCAGTTACCCCTGCCATGTGCCATTCTCTTCTTCTCCTTATATTATCTTTTTTCATCTGCTCCTAACCTTTTTTCCGCCAATGCTCTTCCTCTCATTATATCCTCCTACACCATCTCCTCACCTTTCCCCTGATCGATCTCTCTCCTCCCGTTCTCCTCCTCTTCTCCAATGCCCACTTCCGTATGTGTTCCTTCCGTCCCACTCTCAGCCCTCTCATCTCCTTTCATGCTCTGACCATCAACTCATCATTTCGTCTCATGTTTTTTTTTATGCAGAAGGATATTTGTTGTTATTAAACCACATAGTGCTGTCTTGTGCATGACTTTGTAGAAATGACGGAATGTTAACACAGTGGTTATGGTTGTCTTCCAGAACGATGGGCGACATTTGGTCAGCAGCGACAGAAGGAGCAGCGGAAGGGGGAATGAGAGCGGCACTGGGAGGGGCATGGCTAGGGGCCGCATTTGGAATACCATACAAGTTATTCGGGCTAGTGGTAGGGGCAGTGGTAGGCCCACTGGTAGGGCTCGCGGTAGGGGCAGTTGTAGGGGCCCTGGGAGGGGCCGTGGTAGGGGCCGTGGGAGAGGCCACCACAGCCAAATGGAATGCGGGCAAAATTGTGGAAAAGGTAATGAAAATGTAAGTGAAGCGGCAGACAAAGTGAAAGACACAACCAGAGAGGCAGGCAAATGGCAGCGACAGGGGCATTGACATGTGCAGTGACAGGGGCAAGGACACTGGCAGGGGCAGTGATAGGGGCAGTGATAGGGGCAGTGATAGGGGCAGTAATAGGGGCAGTGATAGGGGCAGTAATAGGGGCAGTGATAGGGGCAGTGGCAGGGGCAGTGATATGGGCACATTAATGGGGGCTGTGACAGGGGGTTGAATAGTGCATTGATAGGGGTAGTGATAGTGGCTGTGACAGCAAATAGAGACACAGCGACAACGGCGTTACAGACAGCTGAGCCATTACATTGATTTGTTGACTTCGTGGTATCATGTGTCAACTGATATCGGCCAAGCGAACTTGTTCTGCTGGTGTGTTCTATTTATATCTATGCTGCTGACAGTGACATGGGCAATGATTGTCATTAGGGGCAGGGACTGCGGCAGTGGCTGTGGCCTTCTCCGTTTCGATTGTGCGCGACTACACACCTAGACAGGATTCGTCCGTGACTTCTTTGCAGTTTCAACTGTGCAACTGTTAACATTGACGACATTAGTCCGTGATGCCTTCGCCATTTCGTGGAGCTACTGTTTATTTTGACGAGAATTGTCCGTTATGCGAACATTCGTCTTTTACTAAGAGACGTCTTCAGTATGACACTGCTTCAGTTTGCGTGATCCATCACTGGGATCAGTGTCATTCGCCACAAGGGTTATCCGAGTGGTTTGCTTGTCCGTGTCGTCAACCTTGTGACTCAATCAGCCTCACCGTTCGCTTGAGTACCTTGTTGTAAGAGTGACACCCCGTTTGGGTCGCGTGCGCTGGGGTGGTCATCCTCACGGAGTATGATTGATGTGTCAATGCGCTCGCCAGAATCAGAGATACGCCTGATTCGATGATGGATTAATAAACGCTCGATTCCAGATACGATTTCGAATTTATTCATCGCTACGAGTTCAGCATCATGCAATCGACTAATTAGACAGTACATTGCGTTGGCAATCCATAAGTATTACAATATAACACCAAGGCTTTGAGAACCCTATTTTACTTCAGGTATCCTACAAAACCTTTACAGTTTGACATGTTTAAAAGTAGCCGCACAATTTAGAAAGCCATAATGAAAATATGAGCGTCAGTCTCATATTATAATAGTGAATTTGAAACGCCAAAATGGTAGACCGTAACCAGAGCCGTAATGTAACGAAGTACATTTACTTCGATACTTTACTTAAGTAGAAAAGTTTACTTTTCTTGAGTAACGAACTACATTTTTTGGGAAGTACTTCTACTTGTAACGAAGTACAAATGTGTGTACTTTTTCTAAATGTAACGAAGTACTTAAATTTGCGAAGCTCCTAAACCGTTCCGCGAATGATCGAAATGTCAGAAGCACGTGCGACACTGTTTGCCGTCAGCATAGATTTATTTATAAATGTCAGAGGGAACAACAAATACAAATAACAGATAAGCAGAGACAGGCATGTTAAATGTCCCAGACTGGCCGGATTTCTTTTGTTACTTGATGAAGCCAGTGAGATAATTGCAATCTGGGGTCTTGTGCTAAGCCTGAATTAGGTGTCAGTAGGACCAAAGCCGGTTGCCCCAGGCTGCGACTGGGCCGCACGGACAACAATGGCCAAGAGTTATTTAAGTCCAGACAAGAACAAACAGCTGCCTTACTATCTTCTTGTGTCTTGCTTGTTGTTGACACAGTTTGTTAACTTTACATAATCCTTGTGAATGGCACATGCTAGATGTATATCGAAGGTTCCCCATTATCGCTCACCGCAAAAACTGCCGATCTTTATAATCTGTATCTGTCTGTATCAGTGTGTGTAACTGAGTGGAATTAGTTTTTACATATTTTTATATCAAGTGTTTTAAAATAAATGTTGCAATTACACATGAAGGCATAATTATGATGAAAGGAATGTTGTAACCACTGGTCCAGAGCTGTAACAACGTGTTGACGTTGTTGGATAGTGTGGTGGATAGCGATATCGAAGGTGGTATTTTGACCTTCATCAACTTAAACATAACCATAAAACGATTTCTTACAGCCGCTAAAATTATCATTACATATCTTATGTACATATACACACAGTAGGTTACAAAATAAAACCATTTTACAAATTCCTGTAAAGAATTTAATTTGGAAAACAAACTCGCGCAAAACTGGACATGATCTACAGCAGCTACGTGTAGCTCGGTGATTACCGTAACATCTTTAATTTATCGCAGGCGTCGCTTAATTAATAACCTTCACATATTTCGGTTTTTGCTAACCCTAAAGTAGCCATAACCCTAACTAAGCCTAAGTTAATATCAACTAATCATAAACTTACCCAAAAACCCTAACCTTAAACCTTAACCCGACACTGCTAACAAAAGACACCTCGAAACAATACCGATATTACGGCAGGACTAATCGGTAAACAACGCGTAGCGGCCACGGACGGCGATGACACCTCGTTGCCGTCGAATTTTACGCGAGTTTGTTTTGTGAAGTTTATTTGTTTAAAGTAATGCTAGTGATTTTATTTTGTAACCTAATGTGTGATATATATATATATATATATATATATATATATATATATATATATATATATATATATATATATATATATATATATATATATACATATAAGATATGTGAGGAGTAGTTTGGCGGTTATAATCTTTGTCATAGTTAAATCCGACAGCTAAAGATCGCCAGGGGCCGCGGAGTAATGAAGGAATATATTCGAGCGATATTCGTTTACATAGCTGCGAATTGTCGAGTCGGGTCGGGTCGGGTCGGGTCGGGTCGGGTCGGGTCGCCTAGGACGAGGGGCCCTGACTCGGTCCAGGCGAAGGTGCTGGAGACACCGCCTGTGACCGAGCCGGACGGCGGCGGCACCGGTGTAGTCGATGTCTCGGACCGGGCGGAGGTGCCGCAGGCACTGCCTGTGACCGAGACGGACGGCGACGGCACAGGTGTAGTCGCTCCCCGCCAGGCTGGAGTCGATATGGCAGCAACGCCAGGGACGGGGGTAGCCAGCGAGGAAACGCCCTCGGTCACTGCTCCGCCGAGCGTGGTCGGTGTCATCGTGACACCTCCCGCCGCGGATACAGTCGCCGATAGTGTTCCCGCTACGCCGCTCCCGCCCCCGGACCGTAGCTGTAGCTCGCGACATCGTAGCTACGCCACTGTGGCAGCCCCCTCGTCGGACGATATGTCGTCTGATGAGGTACCCCGACCTCAGTGGAATTTGGTGAAACGTAGAAAAAAGAGGAAAATGACGGAGATGTCCCCCAGCAACACTGTGTCGGACAGCTCGCCAAAATCGGGCGGTCTGCTCATAGTGACAGACAGCAGTTTTGAGACTTACTAAAGTAGACAATGCCGCTATTGAATATTAATAGTTTAAATTAGATAGGCATAAACGTCAATTTCTCACCGAACTTTTTAATATCAAAAAAATTGATATATGCTTTTTACAAGAGACTCACTGTTCATCTAAATGTATCGGGAATTCATGAGAAAATGCATGGGGAGGGAAATGCTTCTGGTCTTTCGGTAGTACGCGGGCAAGAGGGGTGGGCATTTGGTTTCGGAATGGGCTAAATTATAAAATACTAAGAGAATCTCGCGACTGTGAAGGTAGACTACTATCACTTTTGGTGCAATTTCACGAACAACGTTACGTCTTCACAAATATTTATGCTCCGAATACCGTTAACGAAAGAAAGGTTTTCTTTTCTTCCTTCGCTTATTATCTAAAAGGGAATCACCCACTTATTTTAGGTGGTGATTTTAATTGTGTAGTAAACAATAATTTGGACAAAGGGGGAGGGAACGACTTCTGTGGGGAATTTGGAAGCGAAAATTTAAAATCAGTATGTAACGACTTTAAGTTAGTAGACACATTCAGAACTAAATTCGGAAATAAAAAAGAATATACTTGGGTAAATTCATTAGGGAATATCCATGTACGACTTGATCGCATATACGTTTCTAAATCCATTACTAAAGACGTTTCCAACGTTAGCCACCTACCCATCCCTCATAAAGTGTCGGACCACGACATGGTCCAGTTAGTATTAAATACCAACGCAACTGGGCACAAAGAAATGGGCCCAGGATTTTGGAAATGCAATGTAGATGTATTGAAAGACACGTATTTTCAGACGGATTTCATCAGGCTTTGGGAAAAATTGGAAAACTTTGTTGACCAAAATTTACAGTGGTGGGAGGAATGCAAAGTAAGCTTTAAAAAACTTATAATAGCCCATTCTTGCCGTTTATCGCGTATTCGGAAAGAGAAACAGAAGGGAGCCCGTTCGAAGCTCAATAAGTTGTTACAGGGGCTAGGGGTAACCACTGACAGGGGGAGGGAAGAACTCATTCAAGCTCAAAATGAGATGGACAAACTACTTGTAGAATCAATAGAGGGCTCCAAAATCAGAGCTAAAGTTAACTACTTAGAAACCAACGAGAAGCCCACGAGATTCTTTCTACAAAGGGAAAAGCAACTCGCTTCAAGTAAACATATTGACATTTTAACTAAGAGCGACGGAACGAATGCGGTTAGCAACGCTGAAATCAAGGAAGAGTGTCTATCATTTTATACAAAATTATATCGGCGAGAAGAAGTAGATGATAGTTTGAACCCTTTTTTCTTCGATGAATTACCATGTTTAAGTGAAGAGTCTGCACTCCTATGTGAAGGGTCAATTACTATTAATGAATGCGAAATGGCGATTAAACAGATGTCGAATTTTAAGACGCCTGGTCTGGATGGCTTACTTAAAGAGTTCTACGCTTTTGCTTTCAAGTATATTGGAAAGGCGTTTGTACGTTTCTTAAATCGATGTAGTTGTGAAGGGTTGCTGCCTCCTTCACAACGACAAGGTCTTATAACTCTAATTTGTAAAGACCCCGCCAATGCAGATACGTTAACAAATTGGCGACCAATTTCACTTTTAAACACTGATTACAAAATATTATCCAAAGTGCTTACCCTAAGATTACGGAAAATAATAGGTGAAATAATACACCCAGATCAAACCTGTTCCATACCTGGGAGAACCATTCAAGATAATGTACACCTTATTAGAAACCTCGTGGAATACACAAATGATAAAAACATGACGGCTGCGATTATTTCTCTGGACCAATCCAAAGCCTTCGACAGGGTATCCCATAAATATTTATTCAACGTGCTGCGTAACTTTGGATTTAAGCCCCATTTTATATCACTGGTTAAATTGTTGTATACAGAAGTAGAATCTAGAATTCTGGTTAATGGTTATATCTCAAAGGAATTCCCCGTACAGCGCAGTGTACGTCAAGGATGTAGTCTTTCACCACTTCTGTATGTTTTATGCATAGAACCCTTCGCTCATAGGATTCGCATGGATCCTATGATCAAAGGGATCTCACTACCAGGTACAACTGAAACTGCTACAATTTGCCAATATGCAGACGATACTAATTTGTTTATCAGCGATACAAGATCGGTCAAGTATATTCTAACATTAGTAAACTTATACGAAAAGGTATCCGGAGCTATTCTCAATAAGGATAAAACCTTTGGGATGTGGCTGGGGCGCTGGCGAAGGTGTTCAGAGGAACCGGGTGGCCTAAAATGGACCAGTGATTTCCAAAAAATTTACGGTGTGTACATAGGTACAACAGGCGCCGATAATAAGACTTGGGAGAAAGTCACTTCTAAATTTGAAAAATGCGTGAACCTATATAGCAGGAGAGATCTATCATTTAGGGGGAAAAGCGTTATCTTGCAAACTGCGTTGTGCAGCTCTATTTGGTATATAGGGAGCCTGGTATCAATGCCCAAAAAAGTGGGGGGGAAATTGAACAAATTGGCATTTACTTTTCTTTGGAATAATAAACCCGAAGCTTTGAAAAGAGAATCGCTATTAAACACATATGCGGACGGAGGACTTAATATCGTAGATATTAAAACTAAACTAGAATCTCTATTTGTCAAACAAGTTCTGCAGTTAATTAAACAGCATAAGGCCAAGTGAACCTTCCTAGCAGTGTATTGGTTGGGAATACACCTAAGAGAGTACGTATCTGCCTTTGCGTCATTATGCATCCCGCATGCAGAACAAATACCCAGGTACTACCATAACGCCTTAAGAGTTTTTCGTATTTTTGCGCACATGGTACCATACTTTATGGGTCGACAATCTGTGACAACAAAGTTTATTTATGGTAAACTTATACAACGAAAACAAATTAAACCTAGAATCACCAGGGTATACCCTACAATTGTTTTTGCCGAAACGTGGAAATGGATGCAATGCCCTTTTGTAGAACCTCGCTATAGGGACCTGGCATGGAGAATAGCGCACGAGATCATACCTACCCAAAGTTTGCTATATAAATACAATATATCTAGAAACCTCAAATGTTATTTATGTAAACGGCAACCAGAAACCATTTCACATTTATTCTATGAATGCCGTACTCTCAGCGGCTTATGGTCTTTCGTGGAGACGACACTTTTTCATCTAACAGGATGGCAGGTTACCATCACCCTAAATGCAATAAGATTTCATATTTTCCAACATAATAATGACAAAAACAACAACGACATGTTGATCTTGCTCATTAATTTATTAAAATATTGCATCTGGACCGTGCGCAATCTAAGCAAACACGAAAATAAAAAAGTGACAACGCTGAACGTTAAGGCGATGTTTATACGTAGCCTTTCACTGCGCATCAAGGCTGATTTCAACCGTTTAGAAAGACACATTTTCAATAAGTATTGGTGTCGAGACAACGCTTTAGTGCGAGTTGAAGGAAATTCAATAAAAATTCTGCTGCGCCTCCACCCACCATAAATTTTATTGTGCTTGTTCACGACCTTTGCAATGTCATCCGGGCTCAGCTCCGTCAATTATTCCGAATTAATCCATAGGTTCTAGAACCCTATCTTTAGAACACGTTAAATGTGCTTCTTCTGAGTTAATTTATAAGCGCTATGCAAGGGGGAATAACACGGTTTCGATGCCGATTTCCGGTGTTTAATGTCATACACGCCGGGAGTGAAACATTAAAATTATCTACAAAATTTCCAAATAAATTAGTTATGTACCTATTATAATGCATTGGTAAACGGGATTAATCCGGTTTAGATGCCGTCTCACACTTGCTCCCTTTCATACAAATGTGAGAAAAACAGTAAAATATTTTCCAAATTTCAAAATTGATTAGTCATGAATTGTACACATGTACGTGTACTAATCCGGTTTAGATGCCGTCTCACAGTTGGTCTTAGTTTAGACAACTGTGAGAGAAACAGTAAAATATATTTCCAAAATTTCAAAATTGAATAATTATTACCGGTGCACAGGTATGTGTACTAATTTAATAAGTAACAACGGTATAATATTGGGGAAGAGATGTACAACGACTCGTTTAACACATATTATAATGTATTTGTAAACGGGATTAATCCGGTTTAGATGCCGTCTCACATTTGCTCCCTTTCATACAAATGTGAGAAAAACAGTAAAATAATTTTCCAAATTTCCAAATTGATTAGTCTTGAATGATACACAGGTATGTGTACTAATCCGGTTTAGATGCCGTCTCACAGTTGGTCTTAGTTTAGACAACTGTGAGAGAAACAGTAAAATATTTTTCCAAATTTCAAAATTGAATAATTATTACCGGTGCACAGGTATGTGTACTAATTTAATAAGTAACAACGGTATAATATTGGGGAAGAGCTGTACAACGACTTGTTTAACACACATTATAATGTATTTGTAAACGGGATTAATCCGGTTTAGATGCCGTCTCACATTTATTCCCCTTCATACAAATGTGAGAAAAACAGTAAAATATTTTCTAAATTTCAAAATTGATTAATTATGAACTGTGCACATCTATGCGTACAAATCCGGTTTAGATGCCGTCTCACAGTTGGTCTTAGTTTAGACAACTGTGAGAGAAACAGTAAAATATTTTTCCAAATTTCTAAATTGAATAATTAAGGTACCTCACTGTGAAACTGTTTTTTTTTTTAAATGTATAAATTGAGAGAGTTCCAGATCAGCCACAATAGGCCAGACAACCCGAGCGCCGCAAGATGGCCACGCACCTGAGGTCCGCTGTATGACCCGCCGGCGACTGGCCGCCGTCTCGGGTACAGCCCGGGCCTTTTTGAGGCCAGCTTTTCGGCCGCTCGAGGCTCGAGGAACGCAGACGCCGTTGTCACGCCGCCGCGCAATCGTATACGTCCTTCGCACAGCGCGTCGCCTCGCCTCGCCTGCGGGCAGGCCATCGCTACCTGACCGTCAAACAATGCCTCGCTCGTTCGAGATCGATGCCGCTATCGCGTCTTCTCGTTCCTTCGCCCACGGTCGTCAAGAGCCGGTAGCGCGACCGTACCCTGCACGTTTACGGCTGTCGCCGTCTGACGAGCGCTGGGCGCCCGGCGCCGGTCGACTTTCGCGACGTTCGCTTGCGACCTCGGCCGCGGGAGAGGGCCTGTGCCGCAGGTTGTGTTCGTCGTTTTGCGCGCCTGGAGCCACCGCACACCACCTGCCGGTCACTATGTGACAGGTGTCGCTATGCCGCGTGCGGCCGACGGTGAGAGTAGTCGCCACGCACCGATGCGCGCCGCTTCCCGCCGCACGGGACCGACCGGGGCGCCTCCATGGACGGTGTGCAGCCGACCGCGACGGCGGCGCGCTCGCCGCCGCCGCCGCCGCCGCATGAGGACAGACAGTGCGCGCCAGTCAACCGCGACGACACTCGACGCCCCTCGCCAGCGTCCCCAGGGGCCGCACTGCCTACGGTGGTGGAGAAGGGGAGGGGGCAGTACCCTGCAACAAGAAGATATAATTAATTCGTTTACGGCCGCCGCCGTCTGACAAGCGCTGTGCGCCCGGCACCAATCGACTATCGTGACGTTCGCCTGCGATCTCAACCGCGAGAGAAAGCCTCTACCACAAGTTGTGCTATCGTTTTGCGCGCCTCGAGCCGCCGCACGCCACCTGCCGGTCACCACGCGACAGGCGTCGTTATGCCGCGTGCGGCCGACGGTGATAGTAGTCGCTACGCACCGATGCGCGCCGCCCCCCGTCGCGGGCGGACTGCAAGCAACCCCGCTCGCTGCTCGCCACGGTGGGCACCGAGACTGCTGTTTTAGATGCAGGGTTACTAGTTAGGTTATCACAAGTTGTGAGACTTTAAATTAACGTGGACATTATTTATATTGTTCACTGTGTAGGTAGTTTAAACGACCAGCGCTTTAACTATGGGAACTGTACGTTGATATCACATAGAGACGGTAGCCCTATTGCCAGACTCTAGTACGAGAGACGCCGGTACGAGCCCCACGACGGGAACATTATTATTATTATTATTTATTAATCCATGGTATTCACTATTATTAGTATCATCAGTATAATTATCATCAGTATTATTATTATTATTTTTATAATTTATATTAATGTTACTGGTACTATTAGTGTTACT
>OZ024864.1:1798900-1801400 GCA_964017155.1 Oasisia sp. SBJ-2009 | reverse complement strand
TGTTAACATTTCACGGTATACTAGCAATACTGTCGTCTTCTTTTAGGTGGGATTCCATGACATATCCACGTAGCTTAAAACACTTCTCCTCAAAGTTGTGTCGCACTGCGCACTGTTTGATAAACATGCACGCATGCACCACGCACACACACATACACATCCACGGACACACAAACACTCACCACCACACACCACACACACGCACGCACGCTTGCACGCACCATACATGCGCGCGCGCACGCACGCACGCACACACACGCACGCGCACACACACACACACACACACACAAACACTCACACACCACACACACGCACGCACGCTTGCACGCACCGTACATGCGCACACACACATACACGCACGCACGCACGCGCACGCACACACACACACCCACACCCCCCACACACACACATACATGAACACACACGCACGCATACACACACACACACACACACACACACACACACACACACACACACACACATGAACACAAACGCACGCACGCACACACACACGCACGCACTGTTTTCCGAAAACTGGGAAATCCCTGACTTTCCCAGCTTCGCGTCTCGTGTAGGCCTAGGTCACTGACCGAGATAGATTCCAAGGCGACGCCGTGGTTATGTGCATCGATGTAGTTTCTGATTACATATAACCACGTCTGTGTTTATGATGATTGTGAGTCATCCAACAAATGCTATTATATAAGCAGAGCTTGAGTAAATTCAGACACAGAAACGTCCAAGTCACATTACAAGTTGGTTGGATGGTTAACTGGGAGAAGAAGGAGAGCTATCGTCCATCGGGAACACGTTTTGCGCTTACCGTTTGCGGCATTGCAATTGATAGATTTCTCACAGTCTTAGATTTAGAGTGTATACTACTCTACTCAAAGCAGATCTAATCTACCGGGAGATCGCGAGAAGTGCGAAGAGAAATAACAACACCGATAACCCAGACACGGTTGGTACACATGTTACTGTCACCATGATTAGTAAAGGACACGTCGAGTGTCAGAAGCCAATATGGCCTAGAGTGGGCCATACAGTGTTTTGTATACGACGGGAGATGTGTGCATATGTTATTGAGTGAATGAGTCGCAATGTAGGGCGCTGGAAAATTCAACGGTCGAAATTGTAATGATTTAATCAGTTATGGTTTTAATCCATCCTGAACTTCCGACATGTTCAGTTTATTCCAGTCACGTAAAGGGTTTGGATTTTTTTTTTTAATTGGTCAGTGATGGTTTTGTGTACCTACTACTTTGCATCTGGTGTTATTTGTTGTTAGCTGTTGTACGAAATTGATGGTTACATGATCTGAAAAGTGTTTAGGATGAATGTTTTTCTTTTTAATTTTATGAGGAACGGATTATTGGTATACGACAATAATAAATTATTGTTTAGAATACAAAACTGAAATTGTTATCTCATATTGAGATTAATTGTTTTATCAGTGTAAGTTTGTAGCCCAATATTGTCCTAACGACATGCAAAGCGATTGGATTGTAAGCAACACAAACTGCAAAACAGACTGCTAGTTTGCTGCGACCAGTCAAGGTAAATGATTAATTGAAGTTGGAAGTAGACTATGCGACCAAGAATAGCGTCAGTAAGCATAGACTAGTTTATGATATTTTGTCAAACCTGCCTAGAATTAGAAGCTGAGTGAACAGACCATCTACAGTTTGCATTCTTAGTTGTTAAATACTAGATTGAGTCCTATTATTCACAGATGTGGTTCCAAAATTCCACAATGCAAATTGTGCTACATGAATGTGAAGCTTAGAATTAATGTGTGTATAGCCGCATTTACGGCGTATAAAAGCACCATCACTATACACACAGCCACGCTACTTAACCACACGAGTCAGAGGTTGTGAGTCGGACATCTACACGAGACGCCAAACTAGGGCATTTCCCAATTTCCGAGAAATAGTGCCCTTACTGGGCATTTGAATCTGTAGATTTTGCGCTCGGCATCTGAATAATGGCAACTTTCTGCCAGTTCACTAATTTCGGCAGTTAAATGACTTCATTACTGCACTCGAACATTCAAAGACTAAACAACTAAAACTAATTTTGTAGGCGGGACCAAGAAGTTAGAACCGAAAGTTTTGCTGCATCACTATCTCCAGTTTCTCTCTTCGTGGCGCCACAAGGAATCTGCGTTTCAAAGCGCACTCCGCACTAGACTGTAGTCTGACGCTGGCTTCAGTCCAGACGTGTGTGTGGACACTGAATGCTTTTTAGCGAAGCTCCTCGCTACTCGTGCGTCACCTTCCGACCTGGCAACCGTCGCTGAACCCTAGGTAACCGCATTGTCTCAAATTCTATGCATGCTTGTCCGGTCAGCTTTACCATGTTGTCGATAGGGCACGTTGTTTGCATATATAATAGATAACAAGAATTTAAATATCTTCTTGTAATCAAAAAGGGTACAGGTCAAAACGGCAGCACATCCAAAACAGCGACAGACCAAAACGGCGACAAACCAAAACAG
>OZ024864.1:1726400-1791400 GCA_964017155.1 Oasisia sp. SBJ-2009 | reverse complement strand
GTCTTCTTTGTTCGCCAGTTCGCCAACAAATTCAATCCAGCCAGAACATCTCACCTCACTAGTGACACCATATTCCAGCACCCGTCAATTGACAGTACAGCGGTACCACCTTGAGCGATACGGTCGGCGGTCTTTCTCGGTGGCAGGACCGACACTGTACACAGTCAATTTGGTGTTGTATTTAACTTATTTATTTTATTGAATTACTTGACGTATTTTAACTTATTTTAACATTTTTATTTTACCTATTGATTTAACTTAATCATTTAGTAAATATGTGTACTAATTTATTTTATATTGCTAGTTGCCTTTGAGCAGGTTTTTAACTCGGACACATGGCACATAATAAATGTTCCTCAATAATAATAATAATAATAATACTATATACAACATTGGGAGGTCTGACGTTCGTTGTCGAATGCATGACAATAGTCATTTCTCGTATACACCTGCACACTAGAAATGTCCTTCAGCGCCTGATGGATCATATCTGAAGACCACCTGGTATGGGAATAGTAAATTACTGGAAATGGTTCTGTTTATATCCAACTGAGGCATCTCTGTAGTTTTATTTCACATATGCGCTTGAAGACATTATATATTATAACATGTTAAACGTTTTACATAAAATGTAAAGTTGACATAATTACAGATTGACTGGCGAATATATGTCACAAATTGTAAGGTTTCAGATTCAGGGTGCAACTGTCCTTTGCTCTCCCCTCAATTGTTCAATTGTGGATGCCCTTGCCCCCATCCATTGTGTCACTTCCGCACCCCACAAATGAGCTTACGATTAATTCACTGGTGTTACAAATAACAGGTTTATACTATTTTACAGAATGACGCAGTGAGCATAGAACAACGGTTAGGCGTGTCTTGGGCATCAAGTCCACCCTGGTTGTGAACCCAGTGAAGGGTGAAGCAGTGAGCTACTCAACCATATCACAAGGTGCACACCGCAGCAGACTGCCATATAAAGGTAACTGTTTCTCCTCGGACGTCTTCCCTTCTGTGTGTCTCACCAGTCTCTCACATGTTTCTAGCTCATATTTCTCTCCTGTCTGACTCAGTCTTTCTCCTTCTCTGTCAAGTCTCTCTCTCTCTCTCTCTAAATAAAATATACAATATTTATATAGCGCCGCTCTCTCTCTCTCTCTCTCTCTCTCTCTCTCTCTCTCTCTCTCTGTCTGTCTCTTGCTCTTTCTCCAGCCTCTCTGTCATGTCTCTACAACTGTCTCTCCTCTTGTCTGCATATCCACCATTCACCACGGAGAGTGGATTCGAACAGGAAAAGGGTCATCCTTTTGTAAGGAATATATAAAACAGAAACCCGACACTGGCTCCAACATGACATGGGTTAAAACTCAAAAGACAACAGGTAAACAAAGCACTAATAACGTATTTGACGCATATCAACTTACAACTTACTTAAATGTATGTCACTAGTAACTAGAGACAGGTACGTAGTGTGGTCATTCATTTTAGAATTCGTTTTGTATTTAATCGTTTCAATCTCCTGGTCTTTTCTCTCCCTATGCATTTCAAATGCAATGCAATTTTCTTCTCCCCATTCTTTCTGCTATATGCCGTTTTCTCCTTATCTTCACTTTTCTCATGTCCTCCTCTCCTTTCACCCACCAGTGTTCTTCCGCTCCTTATATTCTCCTACTTACATCACACCCTCTCCGTTTCCCCCTGATATACATATATATCTCCCGCTCTCGTTCTTTTCTCCAATGTCCTCATTGCTCTCCAGTGTCCTGTTTTGCTCTCTCTCTCTCTCTCTCTCTCTCTCTCTCTCTCTCTCTCTCTCTCTCTCTCTCTATCCACCTCACCCTAAGACTCTCATCCTCTTTCATGCTCTGACCATCATCCCATCATCTCATCTCGAGTCCCCCCCCCATTTGCCTCCTCCATTGCCGAGGGGGAGCAACGGCCATTGCCACTGCTCTCCCCACCCCATAAATAAGCTTAATATTAATGCATTGATATTACAACTAATAGGTTTGCACTATTTTACAGAACGACGCAGTCTACACTGCATAATCTCCTCCACTTTGTTCCTCTTCATTGTGGATACCCGGTAACAGGGGCAGGGATCATGGCATTTGCATTGCCAGGATTGGCAGAATTGGTAGGATTGGCAATTGCGGCACCGGGATTGGCAATTGCGGCACCGGGATTGGCAATTGCAGCACCGGGATTGGCAATTGGGGCACCGGGATTGGTACGGGTATATGAAAAGAAGGCGAAACAGGAAGAGACACTGGAAAGAGTACAGAGAGCAAAGAAGACACTGGAAGAGACAAAAGAATCGGCAAAGGAAGTGGAAGAGAATATGAAAGACAGAGTGGGCAGATTAGTGGAAGTGGTACAGACAATGAAAGGAGCAGTAGTTGTGGCAGTGGTAGGAGCAGTGATTGGGGCAGGTGCAGTGGGTGGGACAGTGGTAGGGGGAGTGATTGGGGCAATGATAGGGGCGGTGATAGGGGCACTGATAGGGGCAGGTGCAGTGACAGTACCAATGAAAGGAGCAAATGAAATGGTGGAGATGGTGAAAGACAGGGTGGGCAGGGTAGTGGAAGGGGTACAGACAATGAAAGGGATAGAAGCAGGAGCAATGGTAGGGGCAGTGATTGGGGCATTGATAGGGGTAAATGCAGTGATTGGAGCAATCATAGGGGCAGGTGCAGTGATTGGGGCAGTGATAGGGGCAGGGGCAGTGATTGGGGCAGTGATAGGGGCAGGGGCAGTGATTGGGGCAGTGATAGGGATAATGACAGTGTCAACGAAAGGGGCAAAGGAAGTGGTTCAGAGCGTGAAAGACAGAGTGGGCAAGGTAGTGGAAGTGGTACTGACAGAGAAAGGGAGAGTAACAGGGACAGTGGTAGGGCCAGCGACAGTTATTTGGGCAGTGATAGGGGCAGGTGCAGTGATTGGGACAGGTGCAGTGATAGGGGCAGGTGCAGTGATTGGGGCAGTGATAGGGGCAGGTGCAGTGATCGGGGCAGTGATAGGGGCAGGTGCAGTGATTGGTACAGCGCTAGGGGCCGTGATTGGGGCAGGGACAGTGATTGGGGCAGTGAGAGGGGCAGGGGCAGTGCCAGTGGCAATACAAGGAGCCAGGGAAGTAGTGCACAGGGTGAAAGACAGAGTGGGCAAGGTTGTGGATGTGGTAGTGATAATGAAAGGGAAAGTAGCAGGCGCAATGAAGGGGCAGTGACGGTGACAGGGGCAGTGCTATGGATAATCACTATGATGCTGGCAGGGGCCATAGCATTGACAGGGACATTGCTAGGGACAGGGGCAGTGGTTGCGATAGGAGCAGTGATTGGTGCAGTGATAGGGGCAACGGAACTGGTGCAGAGGGTGAAAGACAGAGTGGGCAGCAGGGCAGTTGAAGTGGTAGAGACAATGAAAGGGGCAGTAGCAGGGACAGTGATAAGGATATGTTCAATGATTGGGCAGGGGCAGTAATTAGGACAGTGACAGCGGTTGGGGGAGATTCAGTGATTTGGGCAGTAACAACAGCGTCGGTAGCAATAGGGGTAGTGGGAACGATTGGGTGTAGTGATAGAGACAATGAGAGGGCAATAGAGATGTAGTGATAGTGGCAGTGGCAGGGGCAGGGATAGGGATAGTGATGCTTTGATTGTACAACTAATTAATCGCCTAGACGAGATTCGTCTGTGAATCTTTCTACGTTGCAGTTGTGTGATTATTCGTTTTGACGAGAATCGTCCGTGATGCATTTGCTATATCTTTGTGTAAACATTCGCATTTTACTCAGATATGTCTTCACTGTGCCATTGCTTTACTTTGCGTAACACATCATTGGGTTCCGTGTCATTCGCCACCTGGGTTTTCACAGTGGTTTCCTCGTCCGTCTCGTCAACGTCAAGACTCAATCATCGTCACCGTTCGCTTGAGCAGGACCTACCATGCGATTATCATTCCATCATAGCGGTGACTCTATGTATGTGACTATAGTGCTAATCGGACCATTACACGACAACTGTGACAATTGTTGATTATCCCTGAGATATTTCTGGATCAAAGTATGTGAATAAATATGAAATTTGTATATAAATTGTGTTAATTTGTCTCATTGGTTAATATGTTGGGACCAGTATATACAATGTCCGGTACTATGTTCTACTGAAATGACGATTGTAGGTGGACCACCATCTCTGTGTATTATCCGTCATGTTTATTCATCATTATCCAATAAATGAGAATGTAATTTGACTTCCAGAACTAAACTTCTCGTGTTGCGAGACTCATTTAGAGCGCCGCATTCATATATAGCAGTTTGTTTAGATTGGTCGCTATAGGTGGCGTAACTGCCGTGAGCTAGGTGGTACATGTTTGTATATCACTTTTGTAATCTAAATTAAGCATTTTTGTGTTTGACATTACTGCAGTTTTAAGACCAACACACTACTTTATTTGGACACGCAGAAATTAAACCAGTTACGCCGCTAAATTGCCTAAAATTAATCATTTACAATACAGTGGGCGATAATACAGGACGAAATCATTTTTCGCGCCAATCATTTATATAACCGTACGGCCATATAAATAACATACAAAGACATGGGTAGCCCTTACAAAGTGTTGACTAACAGGCCTTTTCATACGGATTTTCTGTATACCCAGAATCGCCCTAGGGGTGAAGACCGCTATATTATTATTGACTATAATGTTTAATTTGCACGGGCACTAAACATTACTTTGCATATACGTTTTGCTGAGCGCGAAAAATTAAACGATCTGTATTTAGCCGAAGACTCATTCTATATTTAGCATTTTACAGACTTATTTAGCATTTTACAAACTCATTTGAAACTACCGATTTATTTTATTATTAATGTTAGATACCAATTTATTACATCTATGTCACATTTTTCGACGCTTTATTTTTATATAACGATTGATTAGATTTATTACAGTCTGAGAAGTAGTCTGATTTAAAGCTATCGCAATTTTAGAATTAGTGTGACCTTATACTCTCATCTATTTATTTATTATATATTATTTATTAAGTTTTAATGCTGTTGTCCCATGCCGAGCATTAGAACATCATTTTAGAACATCTGGCTATTCTCAGTCACTAGTAATTGTATGATACATTAATTTTACCACTTGAACAGATTTTGTCAAATTTCACCATTGTTCTTATTTTGTGTTTTATTTTTATGCTGTTCTGCAGCTTCTAGAAGCCATGATTTTACCTTTACCTGCCACAATCGTCAGATGCCATTTCAACCCCCTCAAAATACATGAGCACACAAGAATCCTTGACATATCTACCATCTGCCACATGATTTAGTCTTTGTTTCATATGGAAACTACTGCCAATACCCTGTTCCAGGCAAACATTTAAATTGGCCTTGATCCTACTGCTAGCGGGAGATGTTAGTCTTAATCCTGGACCTGTGGTCAGGCACAACATCCGCCTGGCCACCACTAACATTCGTTCCATTCGAGAGAAAACCGCCTCTCTTACCGATCTAATAGTTTCTAAGACAATAGATATTCTTACCGTCACTGAGACCTGGCTCAGACCCCATAACACAGCTACATGTATTGCCGACATTTCCCCTCCTGGTTATACCTTCCACCATTGACCATGTCCAGTTGGACGGGCGGTGGTGTCAGTTTTCTCATTTCAAAACTTTTCAAAATAAACCTGCACATCAGCCCTGACTATACCAGTTTCGAGTCTGTGTGTTAACATTTCAAATTCATTCTTCTCTGGGTATTTCATTTGTATTTATCGCCCGCCAGATCACCCATCTAATTTCTTCGAAGAATTCCAGGACCTTTTGGAAAATGTAGCAACCGTGCACACATAATTTTATATTGCTGGCGATTTTAATCTTCATATCTTCAACAACTACCACATTTAAATTTAATGATATTCTGGCATCGCTTGACACAAAACAACATGTCAATTTCCCAACACACATGTGCATGGGGTTGAGACAGGGGCAGGGTGTAATTGCAGGATAAAACAAAATGGAACTATCCACTCCCTTATTTCAAACGAAGAAGAGAAACTAACAATTATAAAACACAAGTGGGAAAAATCTCAACAAAATATACTTTACATTTTTTATCCATCCAGACACCCACTTTTTGGTAATCGTAATTTATTAAGCACCCTTGAAGATGTCCAGTAAGTAACGGTTTGGTGACATAAAATGACGAGAGGCAGGAAAACAGAATTAACTGTCGCTTTATTTTCTTACAACTCTCTCTAACACACACGCTTACTCTGCACAGTTGTTACAACACAACACATGAAGCACACCCAACCAGCCTGTTTACCCCATCTAATACACCCCAACCAGCCCGATTACCCCACCTAATATCTACATCTGTCAACTGTGTAGTGGAAAGTGACCTGAGACAACTTGGCCTGACAAGAAGGTGAAAGGTCGCACTGGCCAATTGATTATAACTGTTGTCACGGTACGATAAATCAAACAACGGGAAATTCAATTGAACTCCACAATCACTGCCACTCCTTACAACAGGCGACCAATCAAATCCATGTAAGAATTTTAAGAAAAAATATAATTGTCCTAGTGATATATGTAGTATATAATTACTAATACGCCACCTACAGCGATTGTTTCGATGATACAAACAAAGGCGACGTAATGTTTTCACAGAAGGCGCCAAGCGAACCACCATTTGCTAGGAGAAATGCACCTGCAAGTGAAGCAGCCAGAAAGTATGCATGACGGCTCCGTAAGTGCGTAGTTGCCAAACGCGTAGTTATAAATGTATTACTCAATTTTAATAACTCAGATCAAGTAGCGTGTTGGATGTTACTGGTCCCTCGTACACGTGTAGCGACATGACATCAAACGCTGCTCCCAACACTGACACCGTTCCTCTCAGGTTTAAAAATTAACAAAAATATACGTCATTACATTAGCCATGGCAGCATTCCCCCTGCAGTGTCGATTCGGCGGAACGAAGTCCCTTTGACATTAGTGCCATCTGTGAGGCCACACAGCCCGTCACTTTCAAATGGTGCAGACTATATATAACATTCCTATCTTGCCCCTCTCCCCAATCTACCAGACTCGGGTCTAACCAAGTCTACAGGTGCGTTCACACAGATATCTGAGCCTACGTCATACTGGACGTGTAAGCCAGTTGGCTGATTAAATCACAACTAATTTTAGCTGCTCGTGCAATTCACGTGTTCCTGCATTTGTGTACTGGCGACATTTTCCTAACCATCGAGTACCACAGGTTTTTATACAGGTGCATTGCATCGATGTACACATAGGCTACATCCTGTGAATACGGCATAGTACACATAGGCTACATCCTGTGATTACGGCATAGTACACATAGGCTACATCCTGTCAATAAATCATAGTACACATGGGCTACAGCATAGTACACATAGGCTACATCGTGTGAATACGGCATAGTACACATAGTCTACATCGTGTGAATACGGCATAGTACACATAGGCTACATCCTGTGAATACAGCATAGTACACATAGGCTACATCCTGTCAATAAAGCATGGTACACATAGGCTACATCCTGTGAATACACACAACATACGTCACTTAGACCCGTTGCGACATCAGTGAATTTACATCATAACAATTGTCAACTCAACCTGATTGTTCGTCTAAAATAACAAATTCAACATCTATAACCTTCTTAACACAAGAGAAATCGAACAAATGCAACATCCTAAATCACGATTTGTTTCGTACTTAGATATATATAATTTGTAACCGACTAGTCCTGCTACACAGAAGGAAACACTCGCCTTACAACAAACACAGTTCCAAAATTTAACAAGTAGACGACTAAACAAATAAAACACAATACCAAAAATAAGTATGACCTTCACAAATTAAACATAAACGCCTTTCTTAATAAAATACACCATAAAATATTCCAGACTGCCTCAACGCATTTACATGTAGCATAGATTAATAAAAAATTAAATATAATATATTCAGACGTTATTAGTCATCTAGAAATGCGTTTAGAAGAGGTCAACTTTGCAGTTGACCGTGTCAGGTCTGGGAACAGTCTACACAGCTCTGTTCCGATACACGAAATACATTTCTAAAATAAATGTTATGTACTAATGTGCAACTGCTGGCTTCTTCTAAAGACATTTCATGTCATACATACACAAACTCTAACTTCCATGCCATACTATATAATCTTGTAGCAGCAATGTGTACAGAGACTGTGTATAAGTGGCCGGCAAAGCTAAACATCCCTGCCAGTTGATTCCAGCATTTGTTACCTACTCATCCTCCTCAGCCAGAAACAACACATTTCGTCGCGGCTGGACGCACAAGTGTTGGACACCAAAAATGAACCCAAGTTCAGCTGCTCCAGTGATACCTGACAACGCAACTAGATAAGCCGATGTTTTCAAAATCACTGCACAAACCAGCGAGTTCTGCATTCCTGTTAACTAGCTGAAAATACCATGGCACATTTGAGGGGTTTCATTGTTGCTCACAGCCTCAATACGGGACAATGAACAATTACAAAGAAACAGCTGAAAGAATTCCATTGCAACGTTCTTTGCAACCAGTTCTTTGCAACGTCACTTAGATAGTCCAGAAATGACCTGTAAACCTGCCAGACTGATTATAGATAATTGTTGTACATGGCTCTGTGACACAACAAAACTATATTCTACAGCAACAAACACAACTGTTGTCAAATGGCCTTCACCTACCACAAACCCCTCGACCCCCCTCACCCCCCCCCCGTCACACTCCACACCCAGCTACATAAAAATGGATCACAAAGATGATGTAATTGACATGATTTCTGCCTGTTTTTACAACCCAACTCATTTTAAACCAGAGGGTGGCGCTAGATATGTCCCACGTCCAAAGCCGTCAACACTAAAGCTGTCAACATGTCCACACAATCAATGCACAATAAATTATACACAACTGAATCTGGTTGTCCCTGCAGACTCTAGGTACATTTATATATACAGAATAGCGAATCGTGAAGGCGTACATGTGTCGGGATAATATCCTATCACTCCACCTCGCGTGAAACACTCGCTCGGACTTTATTGAAGTGAGTGCGTCGCGTGACAACGATCGAGTTCGCCAGTAGTATAAAGCGACTTATTTACCCGCATTGACGTTGTACAAGGTGGGCAGCTTAGGGCTGGGGACCCAACCTACCTCAACCCTAAATTTGTTGCGTATCAGCCAGCAATATCTACACACAAACATACACACACACCACATCAATGTACTGTGACACGTGACAGCTGTGACTGGGACTCTACTGACAGGCCTCAGGCGACAATCGTCACAAACACAGGAATGGACACATTTGCATATTTCTACATTTAAACAGAGCGGCGGTGTTTCCTGGTGACAAATGCCTGTTGACGCTGTCAACGATGACTCGCCATGATGCGAAACTAGACACAGTGCAATGTTTTTTGCACCAGACATTGCACACGTTACGTGGTGCAAACATTACTCCCGGTGCCCGTCTGTCTACCAGTGGACACAGTGGTCAGACTCTAGTGTGTGTTTGACATTTCCCCATATGGACTAGTGGACAGATTCCTACGTTATCTACGACAGCTGCGATAACACATCCTACGCCAGCTGTCGTATGACAGCTGTGCGATAACAGATCCTATGACAGCCATGTGATAACAGATCCTATGACATCTGTGCGATAACAGATCCTATGACAGCTGTGCGATAACAGATCCTATGACAGCTGTGCGATAACAGATCCTATGACAGCCATGTGATAACAGATCCTATGACATCTGTGTTAACCTATATTACAATCTCGGCTTAAAATAACAGATCTTGGTTGCAATCAATGCAAACCATCGGCTGCAGAATTTCCATGCACCACTTGGCCAGAGACAGCCGCAGTCACGTGACGTCAGGTGACAAGGCGGCCAGTCATGTGACCCGGCGGGTGTGGCAGTGTAGTGGCCTGTGAGTTGACGTTGTCGTCTAGAGGTTGGCCGCCTTCTCCTCGGGTACAACCAGCAGCAGCTTCTGGATGGCCGTCGTCAGAGTGGCTGAAGACGAGAACAGACGACGTCACGACACGTCATGACACGACACGCCACGACACGCCGGGGCGGGACGGGAGGGGTGAATGGGAGGGGATCAACAGGGGTAGAAAGGGTTAATGGTGAGAGGAGGGGGTGAGTAGGGGCAAGAGGGGTGAATGGGGGTAGGAGAGGTTAGGGAAGGAGTAAGTAGGACGAGGAGGGGTCAATATAAAACAAGGGGGGGGGGGGTGAGTGGAAGAAGAGGTGAGTGGGAGACAAGGGGGGGGGGGAGTGGGAGACAAGGGGGGGTGAGTGGGAGACAAGGGGGGGGGGGTGAGTGGGAGACAAGGGGGGGAGTGAGTGGGAGACAAGGGGGGTGAGTGGGAGACAAGGGGGGGTGAGTGGGAGACAAGGGGGGGTGAGTGGGAGACAAGGGGGGGTGAGTGGGAGACAAGAGGGGGTGAGTGGGAGACAAGGGGTGGGGAGTGGGAGACAAGGGGGGTGAGTGGGAGACAAGGGGGGGGTGAGTGGGAGACAAGAGGGGGTGAGTGGGAGACAAGGGGGGTGAGTGGGAGACAAGGGGGGGGTGAGTGGGAGACAAGGGGGGGTGAGTGGGAGACAAGGGGGGTGAGTGGGAGACAAGAGGGGGTGAGTGGGAGACAAGGGGGGGGGTGAGTGGGAGACAAGAGGGGTGAGGGAGACAAGAGGGGTGAGTGGGAGACAAGGGGGGTGAGTGGGAGACAAGGGGGGTGAGTGGGAGACAAGAGGGGTGAGTGGGAGACAAGGGGGGGGGTGAGTGGGAGACAAGGGGGGGTGAGTGGGAGACAAGAGGGGGTGAGTGGGAGACAAGGGGGGGTGAGTGGGAGACAAGAGGGGGTGAGTGGGAGACAAGGGGGGGTGAGTGGGAGACAAGAGGGGTGAGTGGGAGACAAGAGGGGGTGAGTGGGAGACAAGGGGGGTGAGTGGGAGACAAGAGGGGTGAGTGGGAGACAAGGGGGGTGAGTGGGAGACAAGGGGGGTGAGTGGGAGACAAGAGGGGTGAGTGGGAGACAAGAGGGGTGAGTGGGAGACAAGGGGGGGTGAGTGGGAGACAAGGGGGGGTGAGTGGGAGACAAGAGGGGGTGAGTGGGAGACAAGGGGGGGTGAGTGGGAGACAAGAGGGGTGAGTGGGAGACAAGAGGGGTGAGTGGGAGACAAGAGGGGTGAGTGGGAGACAAGGGGGGTGAGTGGGAGACAAGGGGGGTGAGTGGGAGACAAGAGGGGTGAGTGGGAGACAAGGGGGGGGTGAGTGGGAGACAAGGGGGGGTGAGTGGGAGACAAGAGGGGGTGAGTGGGAGACAAGGGGGGGTGAGTGGGAGACAAGAGGGGGTGAGTGGGAGACAAGGGGGGGTGAGTGGGAGACAAGAGGGGTGAGTGGGAGACAAGGGGGGTGAGTGGGAGACAAGAGGGGTGAGTGGGAGACAAGGGGGGTGAGTGGGAGACAAGGGGGGTGAGTGGGAGACAAGAGGGGTGAGTGGGAGACAAGAGGGGTGAGTGGGAGACAAGAGGGGTGAGTGGGAGACAAGGGGGGTGAGTGGGAGACAAGAGGGGTGAGTGGGAGACAAGAGGGGTGAGTGGGAGACAAGAGGGGTGAGTGGGAGACAAGAGGGGTGAGTGGGAGACAAGAGGGGTGAGTGGGAGACAAGAGGGGTGAGTGGGAGACAAGAGGGGTGAGTGGGAGACAAGAGGGGTGAGTGGGAGACAAGGGGGGTGAGTGGGAGACAAGGGGGGTGAGTGGGAGACAAGAGGGGTGAGTGGGAGACAAGAGGGGTGAGTGGGAGACAAGGGGGGGTGAGTGGGAGACAAGGGGGGTGAGTGGGAGACAAGAGGGGTGAGTGGGAGACAAGAGGGGTGAGTGGGAGACAAGGGGGGTGAGTGGGAGACAAGAGGGGTGAGTGGGAGACAAGAGGGGTGAGTGGGAGACAAGAGGGGTGAGTGGGAGACAAGGGGGGTGAGTGGGAGACAAGGGGGGTGAGTGGGAGACAAGGGGGGTGAGTGGGAGACAAGAGGGGTGAGTGGGAGACAAGGGGGGGGTGAGTGGGAGACAAGGGGGGGTGAGTGGGAGACAAGAGGGGGTGAGTGGGAGACAAGGGGGGTGAGTGGGAGACAAGAGGGGGTGAGTGGGAGACAAGAGGGGTGAGTGGGAGACAAGAGGGGTGAGTGGGAGACAAGGGGGGGTGAGTGGGAGACAAGGGGGGGTGAGTGGGAGACAAGGGGGGGTGAGTGGGAGACAAGAGGGGTGAGTGGGAGACAAGGGGGGGTGAGTGGGAGACAAGAGGGGGTCAGCAGTGACAATAGGGGCAGGTGGCAGGAAGGGATCAGTTGGGGTAAGCTGGAGGTGGTCAGTCAACAGGGGCTGTGAGAGGTCAGGGTGTGAGGGTGAGGGGTCAGAAGCAACATCAGTTCCATGTGGTGACAAACATCAGTGCATAAATATTCCTACAAACTTCACAAAACTGTCACAACTTGTTACAGCGGTGACACTGACACTCTGTCGCCTCCTCCTCTACCACTCCTGCCACCCTCCCCACACACCCCTCCTCTACCCTCCTGCCACCCTCCCCACACACCCCTCCTCTACCCTCCTGCCACCCTCCCCACACACCCCTCCTCTACCACTCCTGCCACCCTCCCCACACACCCCTCCTCTACCCTCCTGCCACCCTCCCCACACACCCCTCCTCTACCCTCCTGCCACCCTCCCCACACACCCCTCCTCTACCCTCCTGCCACCCTCCCCACACACCCCTCCTCTACCCTCCTGCCACCCTCCCCACACACCCCTCCTCTACCCTCCTCCCACCCTCCCCACACACCCCTCCTCTACCCTCCTGCCACCCTCCCCACACACCCCTCCTCTACCCTCCTGCCACCCTCCCCACACACCCCTCCTCTACCCTCCTGCCACCCTCCCCACACACCCCTCCTCTACCCTCCTGCCACCCTCCCCACACACCCCTCCTCTACCCTCCTCCCACCCTCCCCACACACCCCTCCTCTACCCTCCTGCCACCCTCCCCACACACCCCTCCTCTACCCTCCTGCCACCCTCCCCACACACCCCTCCTCTACCCTCCTGCCACCCTCCCCACACACCCCTCCTCTACCCTCCTCCCACCCTCCCCACACACCCCTCCTCTACCCTCCTCCCACCCTCCCCACACACCCCTCCTCTACCCTCCCCACACCCCTCCTCCCACCCTCCCCACATCTCCCTCTTCCCACCCTCTCTCACACTCACCCATGATCTCATGGAATCCTTCTGGCTTCTTCTTCCACGCGACACAGACTAGGTAGACTGGGACGCCTGATGCCATGATCAGTATCCCCATCCCTGCAACACATGACTCATGTACACACTCGACACATGACTCATGTACACACTCGACACATGACAGTATACACGACACATGACTCATGTACACACATGACCGTACACACGACACATGACTCATGTACACACTCGACACATGCCTCATGTACACACTCGACACATGACTCATGTACACACTCGACACATGCCTCATGTACACACTCGACACATGACTCATGTACACGCTCGACACATGACTCATGTACACACTCGACACATGACTCATGTACACGCTCGACACATGACAGTACACACATGACAGTACACACACGACACATGACAGTACACACACGACACATGACAGTACACACATGACACATGACAGTACACACATGACACATGACAGTACACACGACACATGACAGTACACACGACACAAGACAGTACACACGTGACAGTATACACTTGACACATGACAGTACACACATGACACGTGACAGTATACACTTGACACGTGACAGTATACACATGACACATGACAGTACACACATGACACATGACAGTACACACGACACATGACAGTACACACGACACAAGACAGTACACACGTGACACGTGACAGTATACACTTGACACATGACAGTACACACATGACACGTGACAGTATACACTTGACACGTGACAGTATACACATGACACATGACAGTACACACATGACACATGACAGTACACACGACACATGACAGTACACACGACACAAGACAGTACACACGTGACAGTATACACTTGACACATGACAGTACACACATGACACGTGACAGTACACACATGACACGTGACAGTATACACTTGACACAGTATACACACAGCAGCACACTCAACTCACAGCAGTATACATACATGAAACATGTATATGTGACTCACTGCAATAGACATGTGACTCACAGCAATAGACATGTCACTCACAGCAATAGACACATGACTTACTGCAATATAAACGTGACTCACAGCAACAGACACATGACTCACAGCAGTAGACACGTGACTCACAGCAATAGACATGTGACTCACAACAGTAGACAAGTGACTCACAGCAATAGACACGTGACTCACAGCAATAGACAAGTGACTCACAGCAATAGACAAGTGACTCACAGCAATAGACACGTGGCTCACAGCAATAGACACGTGACTCACAGCAATAGACAAGTGACTCACAGCAATAGACACATGACTCACAGCAATAGACATGTGACTCACAGCAATAGACATGTGACTCACAGCAGTAGACACATGGCTCACAGCAATAGACACGTGACTCACAGCAATAGACATGTGACTCACAGCAGTAGACAAGTGACTCACAGCAGTAGACACATGACTCACAGCAATAGACATGTGACTCACAGCAATATACACATGACTCACAGCAGTAGACACATGGCTCACATCAATAGACAAGTGACTCACAGCAATATACACATGACTCACAGCAATAGACATGTGACTCACAGCAGTAGACACGTGACTCACAGCAATAGACATGTGACTCACAGCAATTGACATGTGACTCACAGCAACAGACACATGACTCACAGCAATAGACACATGACTCACAGCAACAGACACATGACTCACAGCAGTAGACACGTAATGCACAGCAATACCCACAACATACAGCCGATGACACTTTACAAATGTCACCACAGCTGTGCGTAATGTAACCTACTGGTGTCTAAAAGCTATTACACTGATAGAAAATTTGCTGACTTATCATATTACAATCTTACAGATCATGTTACAATGTCGCAGATGTTGTTAGTCTGATAGATCATGGTACAGTCTTGCTGATTATGTTACTGTATGTTACAGATCATATTATAGTGTTACAGATCATGTTATAGTGTAACAGATCATGTTATAGTGTAACAGATCATGTTACAGTGTGTCCAGTGTCTCACACACCTGTCTCCCAGGGGCTGGCGTAGATAGGGACAATGGTGAGGAAGAGAGAGCAGACGACGTAGATGATCGGCAGCCCAATCCACACCTGAAACATTCAACAGCCCAATTCACGCCCGACACATACAACAGCCCAATCCACACCTGAAACATACAACAGCCCAATTCACGCCCGACACATACAACAGCCCAATCCACACCTGAAACATACAACAGCCCAATTCACGCCCGACACATACAACAGCCCAATCCACACCTGAAACATTCAACAGCCCAATCCACACCTGAAACATTCAACAGCCCAATTCACGCCCGACACATACAACAGCCCAATCCACACCTGAAACATTCAACAGCCCAATTCACGCCCGACACATACAACAGCCCAATCCACACCTGAAACATACAACAGCCCAATTCACGCCCGACACATACAACAGCCCAATCCACACCTGAAACACGCATCAGCCCAATCCACAACTGAAACATACAACAGCCCAATTCACACCTGAAACATACAACAGCCCAATCCACACCTGAAACATACAACAGCCCAATCCACACCTGAAACACACAACAGCCCAATCCATACCCGAAACATACAACAGCCCAATCCACACCTGAAACACACAACAGCCCAATCCATACCCGAAACATACAACAGCCCAATCCACACCTGACACACACAACAGCCCATCCACCCCTGAAACATACAACAGCCCAATCCACACCTGACACACGCAACAGCCCAATCCACACCTGACACACACAACAGCCCAATCCACACCTGACACACACAACAGCCCAATCCACACCTGACACACGCAACAGCCCAATCCACACCTGACACACGCAACAGCCCAATCCACACCTGAAACATACAACAGCCCATCCACACCCGAAACATACAACAGCCCAATCCACACCTGACACACGCAACAGCCCAATCCACACCTGACACACACAACAGCCCAATCCACACCCGAAACATACAACAGCCCAATCCACACCTGAAACATACAACAGCCCATCCACACCTGAAACATACAACAGCCCAATCCACACCTGAAACATACAACAGCCCAATCCACACCTGAAACGCACAACAGCCCAATCCACACCTGAAACATACAACAGCCCAATCCACACCTGAAACGCACAACAGCCCAATCCACACCTGAAACATACAACAGCCCAATCCACACCTGAAACATACAACAGCCCAATCCACACCTGAAACATACAACAGCCCATCCACACCTGAAACATACAACAGCCCAATCCACACCTGAAACATACAACAGCCCAATCCACACCTGAAACGCACAACAGCCCAATCCACACCTGAAACATACAACAGCCCAATCCACACCTGAAACATACAACAGCCCAATCCACACCTGAAAAATACAACAGCCAAATCCACACCTGAAACATGCAACAGCCAAATCCACAACTGAAACTGTATAAAATCATAAGAGGTGAGTAAACGGGACTGAATAACTACGGGGATTTTAAACATGCGCAACATGGGCATTAGACAACAGACATCTCTACAGAGTGAGAAGTTACATTAACAAAGGAGCAGTGTAGACTAGATACGAGAAAGTTCTCATTTTCATAAAGAACTGTATATGAATGGAACAGATTGTGTGGGTGCTACTACATAAAATTTATCTTGATTGTGTGTGTGTGCGTGCGTGCGTGCGTGCGTGCGTGCGTGTGCGTGTGTTGTTTACCTTGATGGGGTGGTGTGTAGGGTGTTTACCTTGATGGGGTGGTGTGTGGGGTGTTTACCTTGATGGGGCGGTGTGTGGGGTGTTTACCTTGATGGGGCGGTGTGTGGGGTGTTTACCTTGATGGGGCGGTGTGCGTCGGGGCGCTTCCAGCGGAAGTAGAGGAGTGCGAGCACTGACATGCCGATGGCCAGCCAGTTGACGAACCCAACGTAGTTGATGAGAGACTCAATGTTGGTGGATGCGAGGTACAGCAGCGAGGTGAAGCCCTGAACACAGACATGTCAATGTTGGTGGATGCGAGGTACAGCAGCGAGGTGAAGCCCTGAACACAGACATGTCAATGTTGGTGGACGCAAGGTACAGCAGTGAGGTGAACCCCTGAACACAGACATGACAATGTTGGTGGATGCGGGGTACAGCAGCGAGGTGAAGCCCTGAACACAGACATGTCAATGTTGGTGGATGTGAGGTACAGCAGTGAGGTGAACCCCTGAACACAGACATGACAATGTTGGTGGATGTGAGGTACAGCAGCGAGGTGAAGCCCTGAACACAGACATGTCAATGTTGGTGGATGCGAGGTACAGCAGTGAGGTGAAGCCCTGAACACAGACATGTCAATGTTGGTGGATGGGAGGTACAGCAGTGAGGTGAAGCCCTGAACACAGACATGTCAATGTTGGTGGACGCGAGGTACAGCAGTGAGGTGAAGCCCTGAACACAGACATGTCAATGTTGGTGGATGCGAGGTACAGCAGTGAGGTGAAGCCCTGAACACAGACATGTCAATGTTGGTGGATGCGAGGTACAGCAGTGAGGTGAAGCCCTGAACACAGACATGTCAATGTTGGTGGATGTGAGGTACAGCAGCGAGGTGAAGCCCTGAACACAGACATGTCAATGTTGGTGGATGCGAGGTACAGCAGCGAGGTGAAGCCCTGAACACAGACATGACAATGTTGGTGGATGCGAGGTACAGCAGCGAGGTGAAGCCCTGAACACAGACATGACAATGTTGGTGGATGCGAGGTACAGCAGCGAGGTGAAGCCCTGAACACAGACATGTCAATGTTGGTGGATGCGAGGTACAGCAGCGAGGTGAAGCCCTGAACACAGACATGACAATGTTGGTGGATGCGAGGTACAGCAGCGAGGTGAAGCCCTGAACACAGACATGTCAATGTTGGTGGATGCGAGGTACAGCAGCGAGGTGAAGCCCTGAACACAGACATGTCGATGTTGGTGGATGCGAGGTACAGCAGTGAGGTGAACCCCTGAACACAGACATGACAATTTGGTTCACTGGCCTCTTTCCACAAAAATGAAATGAACATGATAAGAGGCCAATGTACCCAGGAATTAAACAAACATACAAAGAGACCAATGTATCAAAGAATTAAATTGGCTTTTTCGTGGTACACTGGACTCTTTCTCTGTTCATTTAATTGCGTGGTACAATGGCCTCTGACAGCAAGTATTGTCACAACAGCCTCTGTCCACTGGACCCTGTGACGTCACACTCAGGTTGTCTCCCTTTCCCTTGCACACCACATTTCTTACGCCCTCGAATAAACCCCAGCTAGAAACGGTGACAAGTGAGATCATTTCACAAAGAATAACTTTCACTAAACTCTCTTATATGTGATTTCAGTGTTTTAGATTTATCCAGCAGTTGTAAACAGCCCCAGATTTGACTGTGCTTAAATAAAGTTTATCAATATTATGTAAAAACACAATGCCTGGCTGACCACTGAGCACTGTCCACTGAGCAGTGTCCACTGAACACTGTCCACTGACCACTGAGCACTGTCCATTGAGCACTGTCCACTGAGCACTGTCCACTGACCAATGTCAACTGACCACCGACTGTTGACCGGACTCACCATAAAGATGACCGCCGGGGCAGGGGTCAATTTGGTCACTTGCACCATGCTGAGAACCTGGGGCATGTGACCTTGTCGCGACCCCACGTAGAACAACCTGAAACACGAGGGATCATACAGTAGTTCATGTACTCTTGCACGAACTGTCATTTGGTAGCGATTTCAAAGTCTTAGTTGGAGTCTCCACGATCCTCTGTGTGTACCGTAGCTGAATAAATGTACACTATTGTTGAATGTTTGTACGGTTTGGATACAAAGACCGTTAAATATATTCATCGAACCCAAAACAGTTCATATAACCTTGCTGTAAACTCGGTTGAACCTGACACATGTGGGACCCTACAGTAGTTTGTGGGACCCATGAGTACAGACAAGATATTGCAAATAAACCACGACAGTCACGCTTGAATGATTTCAAGTTTGCATCTCCTCAAAAATTTTACAAGTAAATTCTACTGCTGCTGCTAAGACAAATGTGGTAGACAACTTCAACGGTTGTCATTTTGGACATACGTCTGAACTTATATGTATGAATACTGATGATGACAATAATTATAGCTAACATATGTCGTTATGTTAACTGAAAGAAACCAAGTTTGCAGTGACAATCGTATTAGACAATAATGTTTCACCAAATGAAATCCGAGGCTTCCTTAGATAAATTAGTGACATAAAATTCACAAAATTTCAGCGAAATGGCCACAACTCAGACATGTGTCCCTTTGGTGACAAATGGCACCACTGATGCTGCCATCTTACCTGGCAGTGGTGAAGAGGATGCCGTTGACACCTCCAAAGGTGGAGAGTGCTACACAGATGGGAATGATCCACCACATCACCCCAAACGGCTTCTTTGTGAAGGTCTGTAACAGACAACCACAGTCAGTCTGTTACCCCCATTAAGTCTGTTACCCCCACAAGTCTGTTACCCCATACGCCTGTTACCCCCGTAAGCCAGTTACCCCCGCAAGCCTGTTAACCGCCACATAAGCCTGTTACCGCCATACGCCTGTTACCCGCGTAAGCCTGTTACCCCCATAAGCCTGTTACCCCCATAAGCCTGTTACCCACGTAAGCCTGTTACCCCCCAGATCTCTCTTACCCCCATAAGCCTGCTACCCCTGTAAGTCTGCTACCCTGATAAGTCACACTCACAACACCCGCTAACACCCCTCTAACCCCAACAACCATCCCCACTTTGCAACTCTCTTTTCCCAGCAACCCACTTCTCCATCAAGTTCAACCTCCTTCCCCACCCCACCCCACCCCACTCGCTGACCCCGTGAGCCCACTTACGACAGCGACGGCGGTGGACTTGATCATCTCTTGGGGCGACACGGTTGTGTAGTAGGCGATGTTTGTCATCATGTAGATCGCCGTCACGAAGATGAGAGAGAACCAGATCGCCTTGGGCAGGTTTCTGAAAGCACCACGTCCGTTTGTATCCTACCCCAGGGGGCGCCACCAATCGTTTACGCGCCTGTCTATGTTCTCGTCGGGGCGTGTGACACGTCATGCTTACATACAAGTTCTCGCCAGTGCCTAATTCATGTGTCTTGCAAAACGTAATCGGATATAAAGCAGCGGGGAAGGAAGAAACTACATATATTTGCTCTATACTGTGTACACCCTTAGTCAGCACCCACCCACACTGTCAGCACCCACCCACACTGTCAGCACCCACCCACACTGTCAGCACCCACCCACACTGTCAGCACCCACCCACACTGTCAGCACACACCCACACTGTCAGCACACACCCACACTGTCAGCACACACCCACACTGTCAGCACCCACCCACACTGTCAGCACCCACCCACACTGTCAGCACCCACCCACACTGCCAGCACCCACCCACACTGCCAGCACCCACCCACACTGTCAGCACCCACCCACACTGTCAGCACACACCCACACTGTCAGCACACACCCACACTGCCAGCACCCACCCACACTGTCAGCACCCACCCACACTGCCAGCACCCACCCACACTGTCAGCACCCACCCACACTGTCAGTACACACCCACACTGTCAGTACACACCCACACTGTCAGCACACACCCACACTGTCAGCACACACCCACACTGTCAGCACCCACCCACACTGCCAGCACCCACCCACACTGTCAGCACCCACCCACACTGTCAGTACACACCCACACTGTCAGCACACACCCACACTGTCAGCACACACCCACACTGTCAGCACACACCCACATTGTGAGCAGTGTTGGACATTGATCTGTGACAAAAACGTGTCATGTCACACACAGGCCCAGCATTTATAGTCAACTTCTGAAGCAATGACAACATCAGAATGTTCCACCTGAACCTGCCACTATTGCCCTTTTGTCACCACGTAAACGTCACCGTATGGATGAATAAATACTTCCCGGTCCATTTTCCATTGTAGTGTGCCACCCCAGCTGAACTAAACTGAGGAATAAATACTCTCCAGTCCATTTTCCATTGTCATATGCCACCCCAGCTTAACTAAACTGAGGAATAAATACTCTCCAGTCCATTTTCCATTGTCATATGCCACCCCAGCTTAACTAAACTGAGGAATAAATACTCTCCAGTCCATTTTCCATTGTCGTGTGCCACCCCAGCTGCACTAAACTGAGGAATAAATACTCTCCAGTCCATTTTCCATTGTAGTGTGCCACCCCAGCTGAACTAAACTGAGGAATAAATACTTTCCAGTCCATTTTCCATTGTCGTGTGCCACCCCAGCTGAACTAAACTGAGGAATAAATACTCTCCAGTCCATTTTCCATTGTCATGTGCCACCCCAGCTGAACTAAACTGAGGAATAAATACTTCCCAGTCTATTTTCCATTGTCGTGTGCCACCCCAGCTGAACTAAACTTAGGAATAAATACTTCCCAGTCCATTTTCCACTTTTGTGTGCCACCCCAGGTGAACTAAACTTAGGAATAAATACTTCCCAGTCCATTTTCCATTGTCGTGTGCCACCCGACCTGAACTATACTGAGGAATAAATACTTCCCAGTCCATTTTCCATTGTCGTGTGCCACCCGAGCTGAACTAAACTAAAGAATAAATACTTCTCAGTCCATTTTCCACTGTCGTGTGCCACCCGAGCTGAACTAAACTGAGGAATAAATACTTCCCAGTCCATTTTCCATTGTTGTGTGCCACCCGAGCTGAACTAAACTAAGGAACAAATACTTCCCAGTCGATTTTCCACTGTCGTGTGCCACTCCAGCTGAACTAAACTGAGGAATAACTATTTCCCAGTCCATTTTCCATTGTCGTGTGCCACCCCAGCTGAATTACACTGAGTAATAAATACTTTCCAGTCCATTTTCCATTGTCATGTGCCACCCCAGCTGAACTAAACTGAGGAATAAATACTTTCCAGTCCATTTTCCATTGTCGTGTGCCACCCCAGCTGAACTACACTGAGGAATAAATACTTTCCAGTCCATTTTCCACTGTCGTGTGCCACCCCAGCTGAACTAAACATTTACACGACACCATCTACTTACGCCATGTCAGATCAGTGGTAATGGCAATTGTGGTGTCTCCACATGGTGGATGGCACGGGCAGAAACAGTAAAATGACACCAGAGCCACTAGGTGGTGCCACCATTTTGTCATTGTAAAAGTTAATGCATGTTTCTTAAGCATACTGTACGCTTAACAGATTTAATACGTGACCTAGAAGAAATGGAAATAAACCAACATATTTTATCCAGAACTGAACATCACAAATACAGAGATTGTCTTGTGAATGTCAGACATTACAAAAATTACTGTTTCCGAGCTACCTCTCTTTCTTCATTAATACCATCTTTTACGCAACGTTCCTAATGCACTGGAAAATAAACATACGGAATGTTTCTTAACCATGGTATTACATAAGCAGGAAACATTGTTTGCAACTTAAAAGTTGTGTCTAGGAAATGTGCAAATGTTAACAACAACAATGAAACAGTTACTGCTGTGTTTGCAAGAGACAAAATGAAAGTGGACTCACTTGGCTGGGTTCTTGAGTTCCTCAATGACACAGTTCAAGTAGTTCCTGCAAGTAGACAGGACGGTGTAGGGAGGACGGTGTAGACAGGACGGTGTAGACAGGACGGTGTAGGGAGGACGGTGTAGACAGGACGGTGTAGGAAGGACGGTGTAGACAGGACGGTGTAGGGAGGACGGTGTAGACAGGACGGTGTAGACAGGACGGTGTAGGGAGGACGGTGTAGACAGGACGGTGTAGACAGGACGGTGTAGACAGGACGGTGTAGACAGGACGGTGTAGGAAGGACGGTGTAGGGAGGACGGTGTAGACAGGACGGTGTAGGAAGGACGGTGTAGACAGGACGGTGTAGACAGGACGGTGTAGACAGGACGGTGTAGGGAGGACGGTGTAGACAGGACGGTGTAGGGAGGACGGCGCAGGGAGGACGGTGTAGGGAGGACGGTGCAGGGAGGACGGTGTAGGGAGGACGGCGTAGGGAGGACGGCGCAGGGAGGACGGTGCATGGAGGACGGTGCAGGGAGGACGGTGCAGGGAGGACGGTGCAGGGAGGACGGTGCAGGGAGGACGGTGCAGGGAGGACGGCGCAGGGAGGACGGCGTAGGGAGGACGGCGTAGGGAGGACAGTGCAGGGAGGACGGTGTAGGGAGGACGGTGTAGACAGGACGGCGTAGACAGGACGGCGTAGGGAGGACGGTGTAGACAGGACGGTGTAGGGAGGACGGTGTAGACAGGACGGTGTAGACAGGACGGTGTAGTGAGGACGGTGTAGACAGGACGGTGTAGGGAGGACGGTGTAGACAGGACGGTGTAGACAGGACGGTGTAGACAGGACGGTGTAGACAGGACGGTGTAGGGAGGACGGTGTAGACAGGACGGTGTAGACAGGACGGTGTAGACAGGACGGTGTAGTGAGGACGGTGTAGACAGGACGGTGTAGACAGGACGGTGTAGACAGGACGGTGTAGACAGGACGGTGTAGACAGGACGGTGTAGACAGGACGGTGTAGTGAGGACGGTGTAGACAGGACGGTGTAGGGAGGACGGTGTAGACAGGACGGTGTAGACAGGACGGTGTAGGGAGGACGGTGTAGACAGGACGGTGTAGACAGGACGGTGTAGACAGGACGGTGTAGACAGGACGGTGTAGGGAGGACGGTGTAGACAGGACGGTGTAGAGAGGACGGTGTAGGGAGGGCGGTGTAGTCTCCAGCATGAGTAGCACAAGTACATACATTCAGCTCTATGGAGGGTGGGGTGACTACTCAGTGGGAAGGGGTGACTACTCAGTGAGAAGGGGTGACTACTCAGTGGGAGGGGGTGACTACTCAGTGGGAAGGGGTGACTGCTCAGTGGGAAGGGGTGACTACTCAGTGAGGGGGGTGGCTATTCCACAGGAAGGGGTGAATACTCAATAGGAGGGGGTGAATACTTGGTAGGAAGGTGCAATATGCCATAGGAGGGCATTATTACTCAGCAGGAGGGGGTGAATATGCCACAGTTCAGTAGTCCACAGGAGGGGTTTACTACTTGGAAGAAGAGGATAGATACTTGGTAAGAGAGGGTAATTACTCTGTGGGAGGGCAAAATACTCAGTGGGAGAGTGTGATACGCTGTAGGAGGGGTGAATATTTGGTGAGATGTATACTCAGTGGAAGAGGTGAATATTTGGTGGGAATGGGTGAACAGCTGGGAGACTGTTTGTGTCACAGTGTATTCTTACTATCATACAAGTGTGACAGACAGGCCGGCCAGTGTCACATATGCACGCACACACACGATGCGCGTATGCATGAGCGCACGCGCACGCGCACACACAGACACACACACACACACACACAGACACACACAGACACACACACAGACACAGACGCGCGCGCGCGCGCGCACACACGCACGCACACACACACCACTGGTTACATTGATAAAAACTTCTCCAATGCGTGACTACCCACTAAATATGACATGAGTTGATTACACATGGCACACATCCAGTAGATTTGGCAGGTGCTTGCAAAGCAGTCAGGGTTCTGTCTAGTTCTCTGGATAAACAATCCATGTAGTAATTTCAATTACTTTTACTGGCATGCAATCCAAATAGCTGTGCCAATAAATATCGCTTATTCCTCATTTATTATTTAGAAAATGCTAAACAAATTCATAAAATAACTGTCTAAACTGTATTTTCAATGTGTTTTCATGTTTATATCTTTACTTCTTTCGAAGAAACCATGGCACAATGTTTGGCAGTGCAGTCAGATATTTGACAGGTTCACACTTCACAGCCTGGAGAAAATAACAGGCAACAGGTGATGATGGCCAGATAAATAGAGTCAACCTGAGAGAAACAAACTAACAGGTCTCACTGTGACATCAACCTTGTGAAGGCCAAAATGGTGTTGTCTTCTCCGATTTTGATGACGTGTATTTGCACATTAAAAGGTAAATCAATAGTTTTTTTTTAATTCAATAACCACTTTGTATATTTTGTTTACAGATCTGTACTTTGGCAGATATAAACTACACTGCAGTAAAATGTAATCAAGATCAAAGAGTGACCAAAACACTTCTCATTGATGTTGTTTGGATGAACCAAGTAAGCCACACTCACCAGGCGTTGTAGGCAAACAGTCCCTGGTAGAAGGCGAGTGAGATGCTGAACACATCCACTTTTGTGTCCTTAAACGGCTCCTTGAAGTTCTCTGTGTTTCCTGAAATATCACATCACATTCCACATCACAGCTGTGCATTTACGCGGCCGGCACGTTTACAGAGACATGACCAGTTGTGAAACTATAAATTTACAGTATGTAAAAACTAAATTTACAGTATGTAAAAACTGTAAATTTACAGCGTAATGACGACAGTGGACAAGTGAGATGTTCATCTTCAAGATGTTGAATTAGAAGATACAAGATTACAATATGTAGTGTCTAAAAGCAAATAAACACCTTTTCTTGGTGTTCTTGATCAATACCGAAATAAACCAAGAAACCAGACATTTTGTTGCAGGCAAAGTGACTGAATGGTAGACTTGGTGAATGATCACTGGCTTGTGCTGGCCCAGTTCAATGCTCCACTTCCAGGCCACCAATGCGGCCTGGTGTGTAGTGGCCCGTACTGGCCCAACACCATTCTATCCCCAGGCCACTGGAGTGTTCACCCACATGGTGACACAGCGACACCCTCCTTCCAATAACTCCACATAGGGTGTTTACCCAGACCAGCTGGTCAAACCTTACATAACACAGGGTTAAACAGCACAAACCAATAACACATTAACCGGCTCAAACTAACCTCCTGTAATAATGTTGGTTTTGTCAACAATTCTGCTTAATCCATTCTTGTTTGGGTGAACAGAAAAAAATGCTGTGTACATTACCCACTATGCACCCACGTCCCCACCCAGTATTAACCCTATTACAAATCACCCTTCAGGCAAACTTTTCCCCAAGGTGAACAGTGACATAACTGTGCCAGTGACAGTCCCCACTGTCCCCCAGTCCTCTGCAGTTTTTCTGCACATTAATGGTCCGTTTTCAAGGTGACATTTCAACATCGTTTCTGATCACTCCTGACATCAAGCTGACGTCCTACAAACGTCATACAAACGTCATACAAACGTCATACTCTCTCGCCTAGTTACACTTCTACGTTGACTTGTCTCACAATTTTATGACTTCCCTCAAGTGCCTGGTGTCATATGGCATTTTATTTGGTGACAGATGGGAAAGATCTTGACACTAAATCTAAACAGTTGTGTCAACAAGCCTTTACTACAAGATGTCAGTGACATGTTAGTTAATCCAACATGTCAGTGACTTGTTAGTTAATCCAAGATGTCAATCACTTATCAGTTAATCCAAGATGTCATTGTATTGTTAATTAATCCTAGATGTCAGTCACTTATTAGTTAATCCAAGATGTCAGTGACTTGTTAGTTAATCCTAGATGTCAGTCACTTATTAGTTAATCCAAGATGTCAGTGACTTGTTAGTTAATCCAAGATGTCAGTGACTTATTAGTTAATCCAAGATGTCAGTGACTTATTAGTTAATCCAAGATGTCAGTGACTTGTTAGTTAATCCAAGATGTCCAGTCACTTATTAGTTAATCCAAGATGTCAGTCACTTATTAGTTAATCCAAGATGTCAGTGACTTGTTAGTTAATCCAAGATGTCCAGTCACTTATTAGTTAATCCAAGATGTCAGTGACTTATTAGTTAATCCAAGATGTCAGTGACTTGATAGTTAATCCAAAATGTCAGTGACTTGTTAGTTAATCCAATATGTCAATCACTTATCAGTTAATCCAAAATGTCATTGCATTGTTAATTAATCCTAGATGTCAGTCACTTATTAGTTAATCCAAGATGTCAGTGACTTGTTAGTTAATCCAAGATGTCAGTCACTTATCAGTTAATCCAAGATGTCATTGCATTGTTAATTAATCCTAGATGTCAGTCACTTATTAGTTAATCCAAGATGTCAGTGACTTGTTAGTTAATCCAAGATGTCAGTCACTTATTAGTTAATCCAAGATGTCAGTGACTTGTTGGTTAATCCAAGATGTCACTGTGGTCTATGTGTACAGTTACTGCAGTCTATACGTACAGTTACTGCAATCTATGTGTACAGTTACTGCAGTCTATGTGTACAGTTACTGCAGTCTATACGTACAGTTACTGCAATCTATGTGTACAGTTGCTGCAGTCTATGTGTACAGTTACTGTGGTCTATGTGTACAGTTACTGTGGTCTATGTGTACAGTTACTGCAGTCCATATGTACAGTTACTGCAGTCTATATGTACAGTTACTGCGGTCTATGTGTACAGTTACTGCCGTCTATGTGTACAGTTACTACGGTCTATGTGTACAGTTACTGCAGTCTATGTGTACAGTTACTGCAGTCTATGTGATCAGTTACTGCGGTCTATGTGAACAATTACTGCCGTCTATGTGTACAGTTACTGCAGTCTATGTGATCAGTTACTGCGGTCTATATGTACAGTTACTGCAGTCTATGTGATCAGTTACTGCGGTCTATATGTACAGTTACTGCAGTCTATGTGATCAGTTACTGCGGTCTATGTGTACAGTTACTGCGGTCTATGTGTACAGTTACTGCGGTCTATGTGTAGAGTTACTGTAGTCTATGTGTACAGTTACTGTGGTCTATGTGTACAGTCACTGCGGTCTATGTGTACAGTCACTGCGGTCTATGTGTACAGTCACTGCGGTCTATGTGTACAGTTACTGTGGTCTATGTGTACAGTCACTGCGGTCTATGTGTACAGTTACTGCGGTCTATGTGTACAGTTACTGCGGTCTATGTGTACAGTTACTACGGTCTATGTGTACAGTTACTGCGGTCTATGTGTACAGTTACTGCGGTCTATGTGTACAGTTACTGCAGTCTATGTGATCAGTTACTGCGGTCTATGTGAACAATTACTGCCGTCTATGTGTTCAGTTACTGCAGTCTATGTGATCAGTTACTACGTTCTATGTGTACAGTTACTGCGGTCTATGTGTACAGTTACTGCGGTCTATGTGTACAGTTACTGCGGTCTATGTGTACAGTTACTGCGGTCTATGTGTACAGTTACTGCGGTCTATGTGTACAGTTACTGCGGTCTATGTGTACAGCAGACATGGGGTCAAATACATTTGTATTTGTATTTGAAAGTATTTAAATACTTTTTTTAAAGTATTTGTATTTGACATTTAGGAATTGAAAGTATTTGTATTTAAATACTTTCCTAAAGTATTTGATATTTCAAATACTTTTCCAAATACTTTTTCAAATGTGTATACTACAGTCAGGGACTAAGAACTTAATTACACAGCTTAGCAAATATGGGCACCAGTAAACCCTGGGCACCAGCTAGCTAGCTTTGTGTGATTGAGGAAGAAGCCTGGCACTGGTTTATCAAGCCCTTTGTTCAAGCCAGGTATCCCCAATTAAATAAGCCACAGTGGACTTTGTTCAAACATCACTGAGCCCAGTGTGCAGGGCAGCCTAATTGATACAGATGATAAATGGAGAACCCAATTCAAGTCAGATCTTGTTAAGTGATCCTCAGTGAATGAATGGAAAGCTTGGCTGTGGGTTCTGTCCACATTGCCATGATTGTGTGAAAAGGGTGTGGAGGAATGATTAAAAGGAACATTGCATTCAATTAGTTTGCAGCAGGACTTTGCACTATATCCTGAAAATGAAAAGTATTTGAAAAAGTATTTGAAATACTTTTCAAAAGTATTTGTATTTAAATACATTTGCATTTAAAAGTATTTGTATTTGAATCTCTCAAAAGTATTTGTATTTAAATACATTTCAATGTATTTGACCCCATGTCTGGTTTACAGTTACTGCGGTCTATGTGTACAGTTACTGCGGTCTAGGTGTACAGTTACTGCGGTCTATGTGTACAGTTACTGCGGTCTATGTGTACAGTTACTGCAGTCTATGTGTACAGTTACTGCAGTCTATGTGAACAATTACTGCCGTCTATGTGTTCAGTTACTGCAGTCTATGTGATCAGTTACTACGTTCTATGTGTACAGTTACTGCGGTCTATGTGTACAGTTACTGCGGTCTATGTGTACAGTTACTGCGGTCTATGTGTACAGTTACTGCGGTCTATGTGTACAGTTACTGCGGTCTATGTGTACAGTTACTGCGGTCTATGTGTACAGTTACTGCGGTCTATGTGTACAGTTACTGCGGTCTATGTGTACAGTTACTCCGGTCTATGTGTACAGCAGACATGGGGTCAAATACATTTGTATTTGTATTTGAAAGTATTTAAATACTTTTTTTAAAGTATTTGTATTTGACATTTAGGAATTGAAAGTATTTGTATTTAAATACTTTCCTAAAGTATTTGATATTTCAAATACTTTTCCAAATACTTTTTCAAATGTGTATACTACAGTCAGGGACTAAGAACTTAATTACACAGCTTAGCAAATATGGGCACCAGTAAACCCTGGGCACCAGCTAGCTAGCTTTGTGTGATAGAGGAAGAAGCCTGGCACTGGTTTATCAAGCCCTTTGTTCAAGCCAGGTATCCCCAATTAAATAAGCCACAGTGGACTTTGTTCAAACATCACTGAGCCCAGTGTGCAGGGCAGCCTAATTGATACAGATGATAAATGGAGAACCCAATTCAAGTCAGATCTTGTTAAGTGATCCTCAGTGAATGAATGGAAAGCTTGGCTGTGGGTTCTGTCCACATTGCCATGATTGTGTGAAAAGGGTGTGGAGGAATGATTAAAAGGAACATTGCATTCAATTAGTTTGCAGCAGGACTTTGCACTATATCCTGAAAATGAAAAGTATTTGAAAAAGTATTTGAAATACTTTTCAAAAGTATTTGTATTTAAATACATTTGCATTTAAAAGTATTTGTATTTGTATTTGAATCTCTCAAAAGTATTTGTATTTAAATACATTTCAATGTATTTGACCCCATGTCTGGTTTACAGTTACTGCGGTCTATGTGTACAGTTACTGCGGTCTATGTGTACAGTTACTGCGGTCTATGTGTACAGTTACTGCGGTCTATGTGTACAGTTACTGCGGTCTATGTGTACAGTTACTGCGGTCTATGTGTACAGTTACTGCGGTCTATGTGTACAGTTACTGCGGTCTGTGTACAGTTACTGCGGTCTATGTGTACAGTTACTGCGGTCTATGTGTACAGTTACTGCGGTCTTTGTGTACAGTTACTGCGGTCTATGTGTACAGTTACTGCGGTCTATGTGTGCGGTCTATGTGTACCGTTACTGCGGTCTATGTGAACAGTTACCGCGGTCTAGTCGTCTATAGCACATCTGAATAAAAACACATAATCATTACCATCTGAAGCATTGCTGACAACATAAACAATGAGTCCATTCGTCAAAATCTTGCCAATAAATATCCCAGGGTGCCTTGCCTCAAACGAGCCAAGTCTCATCTGGCAATTAAAAATATGCAATTCCAGGTAACCTCGTTCAGAGACGTCATTATTCCACATTCGACCGATCCATCGAAAACCACCACAGTGGAACATCCCAGATTATAAGTGGTCACGAACGGGAACGTCTGCAGAATCGTGCAAATCAGCATCGCCACGGTAACGATTTTCCTCATGACTGGAAGTCATGCCGTGACACGCACTGACACTGATTGGAGGCTGCCTGTGTCAGTACTGTCACGGCGGTGGTCGCTGTCGCGCCAATTTCCTGTCATCGTTACACGTGTGGAATTCAAATGTACCTTTGGATCAGCTTTGATTATTTTCACCCAAGCATTTGTGTCATCTCTCTGTCACCTTGCTGTCACCTTGCTGTCACCTTGCTGTCACCTTGCTGTCACCTTGCTGTCACCTTTCTGTCACCTTGCTGTCACCTTTCTGTCACCTTGCTGTCACCTTGCTGTCACCTTGCTGTCACCTTTCTGTCACCTTGCTGTCACCTTTCTGTCACCTTGCTGTCACCTTGCTGTCACCTTGCTGTCACCTTGCTGTCACCTTTCTGTCACCTTGCTGTCACCTTGCTGTCACCTTTCTGTCACCTTGCTGTCACCTTGCTGTCACCTTGCTGTCACCTTGCTGTCACCTTGCTGTCACCTTTCTGTCACCTTTCTGTCACCTTGCTGTCACCTTGCTGTCACCTTGCTGTCACCTTTCTGTCACCTTGCTGTCACCTGTCTGTTATCTGTCTGTCACCCCACCCTGTGTGCGTTGTCACTGACTACACTGTCTAGCTGTATCCAACAAGTAACCAAGTAACCACATTACAGAAGGCATTTTATATGTGTTCATTGGAGCTGTGTGACAGTTAAACTTTTCTAAAACGGGGTTTCTAATTTTCCATAATGTATGCTACATCACCAACTGTCAACACTTTTGTCTCTTGCACAATCTTGTGAATCACATACAAATGTTGCAAAAAGACAGGATTTTCAACACAGCTTTCCATTCAGTCCAAAGAGCACATACTGAAGAGCAAGTGCAAGTGCAAGTGCAAGTGCAAGTGCAAGTGCAAGTGCAAGTGCAAGTGCAAGTGCAAGTGCAAGTGCAAGTGCAAGTGCAAGTGCAAGTGCAAGTGCAAGTGCAAGTGCAAGTACAAGGCGCCACTGCCACAAAACCGCAGCTTTTTGCTGTGAATTTTGGGAATATGCACCAGAAAAAATGTGTGTATTTAAAATATACATCACACATACATGTATATACATGCACACACCACACACACATGCATGTACCCAAGTGTATACACAAAAGAAAGAAAAACACACACCACACATAGACACACACAGTGTCATTTGACACGTGGCGAAGAGAGAAGACAGGAAGCTGAAGTGAGACTGACCGTGGAAGAAGAGGACCATGCCAGTGCCAATGATGAGCAGAAGGGCGAGGACCTTGGCGTAGGTGAACACGTCCTGAACACGCGTCGCCCACCGCACATTGTAGCTGTTGATGGCTGTCAGGATGCCTGCAACAACAACACATTGTATTTAATTGTAACAGTCGAAGGTTGTCAGGATGCCTGCAACAACAACACATTGTATTTAATTGTAACAGTCGAAGGTTGTCAGGTGCAACAACAACACATTGCATTTAATTGTAACAGTCGGTGGTTGTCAGGATGCCTGCAACAACAACACATTGTATTTAATTGTAACAGTCGGTGGTTGTCAGGATGCCTGCAACAACAACACATTGTATTTAACTGTAACAGTCAAAGGTTGTCAGGATGCCTGCAACAATGACACAAAGCTTGGCCTTAATTAGCCTAACCTAGACACTAAATCAGCCCCTTAACCTGAACTGATTGACCTTTGTTTTTACACTTTAAGTACATTGCATACTTTAAGCTGATTGTACCTTCCACTAAACCAGCCCGGCTCATTGAAGTTCTATAAACAAAAGGACGCAACCGCAATCTTTTGTTTACTTTGTGTTTATGTCACGTCTGACCCCGAAAAAACACATGGTTTCATCTGAAATGACAATTGCCTTTTTTTAGTAGAGATGAGGTTAGCTGAGCTGCCTTCTAACAAAAAACTTCTGCCAGAATTCCAGTTGAGTGAAGTGTTGATGACAGATGAAGAACTACATCCTTTGTAGAGCGCAGTGGCTCAGGGGTAGAGCTTCGGACTTTCGACTACGAGAACCCGGGTTCGAATCCTGGCTGCGGTGTTAAAACCTTTGGCAAGTTTTTTCACTCTACATTGCTCCAGTACACTCAGCTGAATAAATGAGTACCTGGCTATAGACAGTGGTGGATATGTGTACGAGCAGCCTTCGCGCATTATTTGTAGCATATGGCTGGATGCTTCCCAGAGAAGCCGAGATGGTGTCTGAGTGAACAGGTCTGTCAGGGAAGTAAAGTATAAAGCGCTTTGAGCGGTCCTGATGACTGGATACTGACTGCGCTATATAAGAACTTGCCCTTACATATGACTGGAGTACAATCTCCTGCCGGGGCCTGGGTGTAGATTGGTATGTACTGTCACCATGGTTACAGAAACACCAGGGATATGTTGAGTATCTACATGTGGATACAACTGCATATGTCAACATTTCTTTTCTTCCAAGTGGCAATCTCTTTGACTAGACACTGTCCCTACTTGGCCAAGAGTTGTGACTTAGATCTAGGCCAACTGCAGCATGAGTACTTCAGTGTTTCTTCTAAATCTACTCCAGCTTAAGTGTTTCATTTAAAACGGTACCCACGTTCAACGACTGATTTTATCTTTACCCGTCGTGACCTGTGTAAGAGATTCATTTCCGCAAACTCCTTTTTCAACACATACACATGTGTGCATGCACTTACACAGACATGCACGCACGCACGCACGCACGCACACAAACACACACAGACACACGCAAACACACAGACATGCAAACATACACACACACACGCAAACACACACAGACATACACACACACACCCACACACTCACACGCAAACACACACACAACACATACACACACCCACAAACATGTAAACACACACACACATACACACACACCCACAAACATGTAAACACCCACATGCACACACACACAAACACACACACACAAACATGTAAACACACACACACACGCACGCACGCACGCACGAACGAACGCACGAACGCACGCACGCACACACCAGACACCACACATACACACACCAGACACACACACACACTCCAGACACACACTTGCACACACAGACACACATTAATTGCGGAATTAACTTTTTTTGCATCTGTTGCAAATAAATAAATACTGACAAACTGCTTAAGTAATTGACAAATGACAGCTGACAACTGCTTCACGTCCTGTCAGTCTGTCCACCAAGCACAATGTCACCTTGTGTCTAGTCATAACGTCATCTAAATGTCATTTGCCCTAGTTCTCTGACAAGTCAACCCAACATTACCCTTGGTGAGCCCCAACCCCTTGGTGATGGTGAGCCCCAACCCCTTGGGGAGACTCCGGTCTGTTACACTGGGAACATAAAAACTCCACACGCCTGAATCGGGAAACTGACAATAAACCTCCCTGAAATGACCACCCCTTGACAACGACCACTCCCAGTGATTCCTGTGTTTGCCTCTGCCCAGCCTCTCCCGGAGCTGACAGCTCAGTTCTGTCGCCTTTTTAGGAGGTTCCCGCAGACGTCACAAACATAATTCAATTATCCCATTTCCTGTCAGTCGGTGCGTCATACTGAGTCTGTGTCACTCTGTCGTCTTGTATTGACCTCTGACCTTTCTTCTCTCTCCACGACCTTTCACATGGTACAAACCGTCACCTCTCTTCAGGGTTGGCATTGATTTAATCAAATTGATTAAATCATCGATTAAATCATTGATTTAATCAACATGAAAAAATCAAGATATTTATTTTTTCGATTTTTTCAAATTATCTTATAATTATACTTACGTTGCGTGCTACTGCCGAGTGATTTAACTGTATGTATTTTTAAATAAAGTTTAAATTTGTACATAACAACTTTGCTTTAATTCCTTAGAAATGCTAATAATGAAACGTTCAGCCTATTGGGTATATTATGATATTCCACCTTTATTTATTTTCCGAATTACATATTATTTCTTATGATTGTCGAGAATGGTTAACAAATCAAATAAATCGATTTAATCGAAAAAATCCGATTTATTCGAAAAAAATCATGATTTTTTCCAACCCTGCCTGTGTTAATGGAGACATCATGTCATGTTCATGTGCTTAGTGAAAGGTGCACAAAAACAACAGGTCAGATTCCCTCCTGACAACACAACTTGCCTGTCGTCATGTCACGGTCCGATGTCGAATTTATTTGGTCAATTACTACAATTTCATTTTCGCAAAAACAAACCGACAGTTCTCATAATGTAGCGACATGGTTCTTGGTTCGTGTTATCTAGTAAATTAGTTGTAGGTCACATGACTGTCTTCACCATTGAATGATCCTTTCTACAGACTACCAACTGTGTCCTGGAGGCCCGACCTGTGCTCACTGTTCACATGATACAAGATCACTGTTAAACAGCAAAATTTATTATTAAAAAAAAATTGTAAAGAACAAAACTGATTTTTAACAAGCAAAATTTATTTTAACGAGCAAAATTATTTTAAAGTACAAAACTGATTTTAACGTGCAAAAATATTTCATAGAACAAAACTGATTTTAACAAGCAGAATTTATTTTAAAGAGCTAAATTATTTTAAAGAACAAAACTGACTTTAACAAGCAAAATTAATTTTAACGAGCAAAAATATTTTAAAGAGCAAAACTTGTTTAAAGGACAAAATTATTATTAAGAGCAACATTTATTTTAGAGGAGAAAATTATTTTAAGAGCAAAATTGTGCTTTGAGCTGCTAAGAATGTGAGTGGTGAGTGGTGAGGGGGGAGGGAGGGGGGAGGGGGGGCAGGTGTTGTAGCCACAGGGAACCAACTCCCCTGCCCTACTCCATTCCCACAGAGTCCCAGTGCCCCCACTCACCCCTTCCCCTGCCCTTCCCTGTCTGGCTAGGTACACCCAGTCCCTGGGACTGGCTGAACACAACTCACCCCACCATGATTTTCTCTTGAGCCCTTTTTTAATTCCTAATCACAAGTTTTTGCAACATTTTCTGGATGAATGGGAGTTTTCCGGTTGTTTCAACTGGCTGGTAATTGTGTGGTTTATCTGGAAATCACAGATGTCTATCGCTGTGACTCAAAACTAACCCAACCATATCATTTACCCTGTTGTAGAACCTGATTCTATCTCCACCACTGGCTGGGTCTTTCAGATGCAGTCTCTAATTTGGGATGTTTATCAAGTTTTTCAAACTGCCCAATAAGGGATGGTGTCATAAGCGGTGCTTCCTCACAAACACAATCCATCAGATAAGGGACAGTGCCATAAGTACTATTTCACTAGGTAAGGGGCAGCTTTACAAATACCACAGCTCAGCATTCTCTTACTACAGGCATATGCTGTATAAACCGAAAACCAGTACGGAATTGTATTTAGAAAAATAATATTTATGTTGTCTACCGCAGTTATTTCAAATGTTTCTCTACCCCACATTTCACAGACCTGAAGATAACCTTTATTGTGTGGAAATGAATACCTCGGTAGTCTGTCTGAAAGTGCCACACACCAATGGGGCTGCTTCACTGAAAGCAAGAATGACAATATGTGGGGACAAAGTTTACACACGATGACAAAGTTACCTTGTCACACCAATCACAGATGGCAATAAAATGTTGCAGTTTTTTCTACCGAGGCATGCAGTGTGTCCATGACAAAATGTGCAACATGTGGCTACTGAATTGGTCTAACACATCGGCACTGCCATGCTAAACACAGACCTGTCGGAACGGTTCTAAAACGAATCACCCATTCGCAGACACAGACTAAATAGAAATGCCACAAACAATCAAACAAGACAGCGTACAACTATAAAACACGCGGCCTTCCAATAACACCGGACTAATTCAATCGGGCGGCAAAAGTTGCGGCCTGTCCCCATCAGCACAAAGCCTGAAATACAGAATCTATCAGTCTTCCTCAAAGTCTGTGTGAGGTGGTACGAGATGGCTTATAACTCCCACCTAGAGAGATATTAAACGCCAGTGACAGACAGGGTCAGCCACATTGTGTGTGTGTGGCTGACTGGAGGCAGCAGCTGGTGTATGCATAAAACATGCTGCAAATGTATCTTGATGACGAACAAATGTTCCAATGCAAAAAGCCGCCTCTTCCTGTGAAGTGACACTGTTGTTATCTGTGGGGCGAAGTGACATCAGCACCAGCAATGTTATCACATGTCAGCATCACACTTAGAATCTCATCAAAAAGGTTCCCACCTGGCTCATATTTCAACACCTTGTGGACAGGCTGGTTTGTGTGACAAAGGTAGAACATGGACACTGTACATGTTGGTTGGTGTCCTGGTAACTAAGGTAGAACATAGACACTGTACATGTTGGTTGGTGTCCTGGTAACTAAGGTAGAACATGGACACTGTACATGTTGGTTGGTTTGTGTGACAAAGGTAGAACATGGACACTGTACATGTTGGTTAGTGTCCTCGTAACAAAGGTAGAACATAGACACTGTACATGTTGGTTGGTGTCCTGGTAACTAAGGTAAAACATGGACACTGTACATGTTGGTTGGTGTCCTGGTAACTAAGGTAGAACATGGACACTGTACATGTTGGTTGGTGTCCTGGTAACAAAGGTAGAACATGGACACTGTACATGTTGGTTGGTGTCCTGGTAACAAAGGTAGAACATAGACACTGTACATGTTGGTTGGTGTCCTCGTAACAAAGGTAGAACATGGACACTGTACATGTTGGTTGGTGTCCTGGTAACAAAGGTAGAACATGGACACTGTACATGTTGGTTGGTGTCCTCGTAACAAAGGTAGAACATGGACACTGTACATGTTGGTTGGTGTCCTGGTAACAAAGGTAGAACATGGACACTGTACATGTTGGTTGGTGTCCTCGTAACAAAGGTAGAACATGGACACTGTACATGTTGGTTGGTGTCCTGGTAACTAAGGTAGAACATAGACACTGTACATGTTGGTTGGTGTCCTGGTAACTAAGGTAGAACATAGACACTGTACATGTTGGTTGGTTTGTGTAACTAAGGTAGAACATGGACACTGTACATGTTGGTTGGTGTCCTGGTAACTAAGGTAAAACATAGACACTGTACATGTTGGTTGGTGTCCTGGTAACTAAGGTAGAACATAGACACTGTACATGTTGGTTGGTTTGTGTAACTAAGGTAGAACATGGACACTGTACATGTTGGTTGGTGTCCTGGTAACTAAGGTAAAACATGGACACTGTACATGTTGGTTGGTGTCCTGGTAACTAAGGTAGAACATGGACACTGTACATGTTGGTTGGTGTCCTGGTAACAAAGGTAGAACATGGACACTGTACATGTTGGTTGGTGTCCTGGTAACAAAGGTAGAACATAGACACTGTACATGTTGGTTGGTGTCCTCGTAACAAAGGTAGAACATGGACACTGTACATGTTGGTTGGTGTCCTGGTAACTAAGGTAGAACATGGACACTGTACATGTTGGTTGGTGTCCTGGTAACAAAGGTAGAACATGGACACTGTACATGTTGGTTGGTGTCCTGGTAACAAAGGTAGAACATAGACACTGTACATGTTGGTTGGTGTCCTCGTAACAAAGGTAGAACATGGACACTGTACATGTTGGTTGGTGTCCTCGTAACAAAGGTAGAACATAGACACTGTACATGTTGGTTGGTGTCCTCGTAACAAAGGTAGAACATGGACACTGTACATGTTGGTTGGTGTCCTGGTAACAAAGGTAGAACATAGACACTGTACATGTTGGTTGGTGTCCTCGTAACAAAGGTAGAACATGGACACTGTACATGTTGGTTGGTGTCCTGGTAACAAAGGTAGAACATAGACACTGTACATGTTGGTTGGTGTCCTCGTAACAAAGGTAGAACATGGACACTGTACATGTTGGTTGGTTTGTGTAAATAAGGTAGAACATGGACACTGTACATGTTGGTTGGTGTCCTGGTAACTAAGGTAGAACATGGACACTGTACATGTTGGTTGGTGTCCTGGTAACTAAGGTAGAACATGGACACTGTACATGTTGGTTGGTGTCCTGGTAACTAAGGTAGAACATAGACACTGTACATGTTGGTTGGTGTCCTGGTAACTAAGGTAGAACATGGACACTGTACATGTTGGTTGGTGTCCTGGTAACTAAGGTAGAACATGGACACTGTACATGTTGGTTGGTGTCCTGGTAACTAAGGTAAAACATAGACACTGTACATGTTGGTTGGTGTCCTGGTAACTAAGGTAGAACATGGACACTGTACATGTTGGTTGGTGTCCTGGTAACTAAGGTAGAACATGGACACTGTACATGTTGGTTGGTGTCCTGGTAACTAAGGTAGAACATGGACACTGTACATGTTGGTTGGTGTCCTGGTAACTAAGGTAGAACATAGACACTGTACATGTTGGTTGGTGTCCTGGTAACTAAGGTAGAACATGGACACTGTACATGTTGGTTGGTGTCCTGGTAACTAAGGTAGAACATGGACACTGTACATGTTGGTTGGTGTCCTGGTAACTAAGGTAGAACATAGACACTGTACATGTTGGTTGGTGTCCTGGTAACTAAGGTAGAACATGGACACTGTACATGTTGGTTGGTGTCCTGGTAACTAAGGTAGAACATGGACACTGTACATGTTGGTTGGTGTCCTCGTAACAAAGGTAGAACATTACATGGACACTGTTCAGGTTGGCCAGTGTGGAACATGACCATTGTAAAATGTGAACAATATAGGACACTGACAATGTAGAATATTGCCTAGTATAGAACATGACCAGTGTAGAACATTGGCTTGTTGTATAATAATATAATAATATAATAAAGCTTTATTGCCATATTCAACGTGTAAAAGTTACATGATAAATTGGAATGTAGTCTGGCGTTGACTTACATAGTGCCTAAATATACAGTAAAATAGAACACGGCAAACAAATATAAAATATAGATATAAAATATACATTGTACATGATATGTTCTTTAAAATAAAATAAAAAAATATTTTAATAAAAAAAAAATATTTTAATATAGTAAATAACTAAAGACAACATTAAAATAATAGATTATCTATTTAACAATAATTGTGGTGTAAATTAGTTAATAAAATAAATAAATAAATAATTTAAAAAATATCCTTTAAAAATAGACATACACTATAAGAGGACTAAAATATCATTTTAAAATTATATTTACAATTACAATTGAATTACAATTGAATGCGTCCAATTTTGTTTAAAAATATATATTTATACAATTATTAAGTTAAGCTAACATTTCAGGAGAAGATAAGATTGTTGCTCAGCACCACCGATCCGCCACTGAGAATAGGTACACCCACACCCCACACGCGTACAGCTCAGCCACACCAACCAGCACCAGAAAAATAACAATTCCGCCAGAGAGGCGAAAACAGCCAAGTTTCCAGGGTCTTTACAGCTACGTTCTATATTTCACTCCTGATAAGGCTGCTACGGCACTCGGGTAAAAACTGTTTCTAAAGCGATTTGTTTTCGTACGGATGCACCTATAGCGTTTCCCTGAAGGTAATAATTCGAACAGATGATGGGCGGGGTGAGTTTGGTCTGAGATAATTTTGCCTGCTCTTTTTTTGGATCTGTCTTTATATATGGCTGTTAGAGAGGTGAGTTCACTACCGACAATTTTGGAAGCTGTTTTCACCACTCTGTCAAGCCTGCCCCTCTGGCGCTGGCTGATGCCGCCGAACCATACACATATTGAGAATGTAAGAATACTCTCAATAGCAGAACGATAAAACTGAACAAGAATTTCTCTCCTCAGCCCGAACTTCTTTAGTTGGCGCAGGAAGAACAGTCTTTGGTGGGCCTTTTTGACGACAGCATCTGTGTTGTTTTCCCAAGTTAAGTCATTTGATATTATGGTGCCTAGAAATTTAAAACAATCCACCCTTTCGATAGAGTCGCCGTTAACAATAATGGGAGCAAGTGGGCTTTTTCTCTTCCTAAAATCTACGATCATCTCTCTAGTTTTGGACGCATTCAGTTGTAGGTTGTTAGTGTCACACCACGACACCAGGCTGCTAACTTCATGGCGGTATTCAGACTCATCTGAGTCCGACACCAGCCCTATTAATGTGGTGTCATCAGCAAACTTTAACAATGGTACAGAAGAGTGATGTGAAACACAGTCATTTGTAAACAGAGAATATAGCAGTGGGGAGAGGACACATCCCTGAGGAGTCCCCGTGTTCATGATAATAGTGCTGGAAACTATACTGTTCATCTTAACAACCTGTGATCGCTGTAGTAAAAAGTCCAGAAGCCAGTAACACATTGATGGGTCAATTGACAGCAAATGAAGTTTGTCGTACAGCTGCTGAGGGATGACCGTATTGAAAGCAGAACTGTAGTCAACGAAGAGGATGCGCGCATAAGTGTTCGGATAATCCAAGTGCTGCATTACAAAATGCAGGGCCAATGCAACAGCATCATCGGTGCATCTGTTCTCCCTGTACGCGAACTGCAGCGAATCCATGCTGGAGTTGGTGACCGACTTCAGATATCTCAGTACCAATCGCTCAAACACCTTCATCACCACTGACGTCAGAGCCACGGGGCGGAAGTCATTCAGCGCTGTCGCTTTCGGCTTCTTTGGTACCGGAATTATGCTTGCTGCCTTAAAACAGACTGGAACAGTGTGCAGATTGAGAGAGGCGTTAAATAAGTCTGTAAATACAGTTGCTAATTCATTAGCGCAGTATTTCAAAGTTGATGTGGAAACATGGCCAGTGTAGAATATATAAGGCCAGTGTAGAATATATAAGGCCAGTTTGGAACATGTAAGGCCAGTGCTGAACATATAAGGCCAGCGTTGAACATATATAAGGCCAGCGTTGAACATATAAGGCCAGTGTGGAACATATAAGGCCAGTGTGGAACATATAAGGCCAGTGTTGAACATATAAGGCCAGTGTGGAACATATAAGGCCAGTGTTGAACATATAGGGCCAGTGTTGAACATATAAGGCCAGTGTTGAACATATAAGGCCAGTGTGGAACATGGCCTGTGTTGAACAAGGCCAGTATAGAACCTATAAACCCAGTTCAGAACATGGGCAGTGTCAGGCAGCTGCTGGTGTCCATGATAACGCAGCCTACAAGTCATGCTGGACAAACCTGTCATCAATTACCCAGCAGACAACACACAATACTATAATTACAGACCAACTAGTAACACTTCCTAGTGACTGGTGATTACTGTGGAATGTGGACAACCTGACTGTTGTGGTTGCTCCTCGGAGTTCACCCACAACCACATCCACACCCACACATGCACTAATTGAACCCTAGAGCAAGAAAACAGACATAATGTGTAAAATCATCAGATCAATTATTTACGACAACGCTCAAGGCACTGACTTAAGAGTAAATCTTTCTGTGGAGGTTGTAGACTAGTTATTCATGTTGTCAAGTGATCTGTCACCTGGCCAGGCCCCATCAGCCGGGCCAGGCTGTCCAAACATGACTCCATTAATTCAGCCAGAATATTGTGATCTCTTAGAGAACCTGTCTTTGTCATGTCAAAGCAGTTCTGTTTCAACACGTTCCTGTCACAAACAGTCACACAGTAGGTGTTTACACACGACACGGCTGTCACAAGGAATAATGACAGGCAACAGAACAATTGTGACTTTGGTGGCGTGGAACTGACCCTACCTAGAACCCTGTCTTGACACGTCTGTGATAGACACAGGCGTGTTGAAGGTAGGGCCATGTCTGTGATAGACACAGGCGTGTTGAAGGTAGGGCCATGTCTGTGATAGAGACAGGCCTATTGAAGGTAGGGCCATGTCTGTGATAGAGACAGGCCTACTGAAGGTAGGGCCATGTCTGTGATAGAGACAGGCCTACTGAAAGGTAGGGCCATGTCTGTGATAGAGACAGGCCTATTGAAGGTAGGGCCATGTCTGTGATAGAGACAGGCCTATTGAAGGTAGGGCCATGTCTGTGATAGAGACAGGCCTATTGAAGGTAGGGCCATGTCTGTGATAGAGACAGGCCTATTGAAGGTAGGGCCATGTCTGTGATAGAGACAGGCCTATTGAAGGTAGGGCCATGTCTGTGATAGAGACAGGCCTATTGAAGGTAGGGCCACGTATGTGATAGAGACAGGCCTATTGAAGGTAGGGCCATGTCTGTGATAGAGACAGGCCTATTGAAGGTAGGGCCATGTCTGTGATAGAGACAGGCCTATTGAAGGTAGGGCCACGTCTGTGATAGAGACATGCCTACTGAAGGTAGGGCCATGTCTGTGATAGAGACAGGCCTATTGAAGGTAGGGCCATGTCTGTGATAGAGACAGGCCTATTGAAGGTAGGGCCATGTCTGTGATAGAGACAGGCCTATTGAAGGTAGGGCAATGTCTGTGATAGAGACAGGCCTATTGAAGGTAGGGCCATGTCTGTGATAGAGACAGGCCTATTGAAGGTAGGGCCATGTCTGTGATAGAGACAGGCCTATTGAAGGTAGGGCCATGTCTGTGATAGAGACTGGCCTACTGAAGGTAGGGCCATGTCTGTGATAGAGACAGGCCTATTGAAGGTAGGGCCATGTCTGTGATAGAGACAGGCCTATTGAAGGTAGGGCCATGTCTGTGATAGAGACAGGCCTATTGAAGGTAGGGCCATGTCTGTGATAGAGACAGGCCTATTGAAGGTAGGGCCATGTCTGTGATAGAGACAGGCCTATTGAAGGTAGGGCCATGTCTGTGATAGAGACAGGCCTATTGAAGGTAGGGCCATGTCTGTGATAGAGACAGGCCTATTGAAGGTAGGGCCATGTCTGTGATAGAGACAGGCCTATTGAAGGTAGGGCCATGTCTGTGATAGAGACAGGCCTATTGAAGGTAGGGCCATGTCTGTGATAGAGACAGGCCTATTGAAGGTAGGGCCATGTCTGTAATAGAGACAGGCCTGATGAAAGTATGATAATTGTGGACAAAACCCCACTAGATGGATCTTTAGATATATCACGTTCCATTAATAAATTCTGCGGCATCTAGTAATGATTTTGTATTGGATTAATTTTAGACGTGACTTACACACTAGTCTTACCTGCAGTTCTTGGTAAACAGTCATTAATTATAGAGAACTGTGCCACTGCCTAGTTCAGTTACAAGTAGCCACTGGAGTGGGCCCTGAGGTCAAGCAGGGTGGAAGAGATCATTACTGAATGTTTATGACACTGCCCCCTCCCCCCAGTACAGGGGGTGATACCAGGGGAAGAGGTGGGGTAGATTATAGGTCAATCTCCCCTGCTGGCAAAAGCTTTTCATAATTGAAAGATCATCAGCCAAAATCATTCAACATTCGTCTCAATTGTTTTAAATCACAGATAAACGAAGGCATTGTTTTCAACGTTTCAACTAGATGTGTGCTTGTACTAGATGTGTGTTTGACGTAATGTTGTGAAAATGTTCACGCTTAGCCACACATCTAATCTGCACCGGCATTGAGAAATAATCGATACGACAGAGCAAAGCCTTTATTACTGTTTACTGCTGGTAGAGTGCACATTTATCTTCCGTCTAGGCGAGTGTGACCTCGAGTGTGACCTCGAGTGTGTCCGCAGTCACCAGCAGCACACTGACAGCCACCAGTAGCCCGGGTCAGCCTCCAGCCGCTGAGTTAAGCAAACAAAACACACTTCTAGCACATTTCAGTGGGCATGCGGCGTAGTCGCCTACACACCACGCACGTGTACACAAGCACGCATGTGCGCACTAACACAAGCAGACCCATCTGTCGTGGTGGACAGGCTGGTCTAGCCCAGTGACTTATTCATGACCAAGCACACTCCCTCACAACTGTTCGCTTCTATACACACACTGTAAATTATGTATGTGTAAACTACAAGTGTTTAGTCGCTATGTGATGAACACCATCTTAAACACAGGCTCTTGTTCTGTCCGTGGACTCAGTAGTTCCCACTGTGTGAAGTGTGGGAGTGAATGTTTCCTGTACCATGTTTTCATTCCAACATTTCCTTTACCATTTCACAGTTTCACTGGCATTCAAATTACAAACCCTGCCTCACACTTAAGCAACGTAGTTTGGCCTCCTGTACAACTCCAGTTTGGGTCTTCCAGAAGTGAAATAGTATTTATGACCGGATTGGGACCATGCCACAACAGCTGAGGACCATGTCACATCAGCTGAGGACCAATGCCACATAAACTGAGGACCAATGCTACATCAGCTGAGGACCAATGCCACATCACCTGAGGACCATGTCACATCAGCTGAGGACCAATGCCACATAAACTGAGGACCAATGCTACATCAGCTGAGGACCATGCCACGTCATCTGAGGACCATGACACATCCACTGAGGACCATGCCACATCATTTGAGGATCATACCACGTCATTTGAGGACCAATGACACATCATCTGAGGACCATACCACATCAGCTGAGGACCAATGCCACATCAGTTGAGGATCACGCCACATCAGCAGAGGACCATGCCACAACAACTGAGGACCATGCCACATCAGCTGAGGACCATGCCACATTGGTTGTGGACCATACCACATCCGCTGAGGACCATACCACATCACCTAAGGACCATGATATCATCTGAGGACCATGCCACATCAGCTGAGGACCATGACACAGGTAATTAATGGTGGAATGTGGAAGTTTACAGAGGTTTATTGACAGCCTGTCATGTCCAGTGTGTCTGGGCTGGACACTGGGCACTGGGCAGGCCTCTACATACTCAGCTGTCCTCTAGGACTCACTAATTGCCCTGGGCCACTAATGAGACTAATCCTAGCATGTCTGCTCACCCACTTAACATGTCTGTCTGTCTGTCTGTCTGTCTGTCTGTCTGTCAGTCAGCTGCAGGTATTTCACACCTGCCTTCTAAAGGTAGACACATCTTACACCACTAACACAACACCACCAATGATGGGGAAACCTATCTGGTCATGCGGCTGTCCCGTACTTGTAGCTCTCCATAGATTTAATAGAAGCCTATTCTAATTGACTTGAACCAGCCCAGTTAAGATACAAAATATTTGTAAGTGATTACACATCACTATTTTTGTTTTACAGATTTTTAATGCTGTGGACTGTGTAGAACTTACTACAAGTCCAGTGCATTCCTGCTGCAGAATGCTCGCACCATGTAACTCTTGGCCTGACACAAATTACTGGGTAAACCAGAATAACGCACACTTTGGTCAGGAGAACCCAGTCATTACTGTCACAGACACGGGTGACAGTCACAGGACCTGTGTTGACACGTTCTTGTCACCCTCTAGTTGTGCATATAGTCTGTCAACTGGCACAATGAACATATAATATGTACTTGAAAAATCTGATGTACAGTAACCTTCAGACTTGTCTGTGTTGGATGAATGTGGATCTTTGCTAAACTCAGACAGAATTCAGAGGAATGGTTGAACTGTAGTGTGTTGTCCACAAAATGCTGGTTTATGTGGAGACGCGTCCACCTGTCATTTGGATGGGTAAAACTCGTCATAGATGGGTAGAAATATCCCTGGACCCGACCACTGTCACGAGACTCACAACAAACACGTAAGCAGAGCCAGGTGACTGACGTCAACCAATTATAATTATGCTTTAACTTTGGAGGTTTGCACCACAGAAAGCACAGGTATACACGTAGTATGCATCATTACACACCAAGTAATGTAAAGTTATAACGTTACAGAACTGAACCAAAATGAGGCAAGGAAAACTAGTGTAATACGACGTAATGTTGTGTTAGCTTAAGTAATTGTGTTATAAGCTTAAGTAATCGTATTATAAGCTAACCATGTTAGAGATTCGTGCCATAAGTTGGTATTTGTGAACATCTAGTCTAGACCTGCTTATTCATAATTATTCAGACATTGTGCACAGTTACGTTAGGTATTTGAAAGGGCTGCCTTTGGTGCTACCACAGAATTATGTCATCTTTGGGTAAGTCAGATTTTCCTGTAACTCAGATTACATCTCTTGGTCCCAGTGGAGCTGACATATGGGAGGTTTACTGTATTTTACAGAAGACACTAGCTATTGGCCTAATTGTTAAAACATACTTGGCCTCTATAATAAAGAGTAACATTGTTTCAGTGTGTCCTAGAAATAGATCACACCCAAACAGCAAGACACAACAAACTACCCTCACGCAGGATGGGACCCAATTCCTGGGATCAAAACTTTTTTGAAACAGTTTCGGTGCAGGTAAATGCTTTTTTTCAAAAAGAAAATAAACCTCTATGATTCATGGGAAAAGAACTATTTGATAAATTGTCATCCCTGATCCTGAGGTTCCATTGCTATTGCCCTGGATAAAATTAATGCTCTAGCCGAACTGCTATGCTTTGCACTGGAGTTAAGCTCTAATTTTTAAAAGGAAGCTGTCCATATAATACCAGATCTAAGCCAGTGATATCCACTAATTACATCGCTGGAAGTGCTTCCTCAATCTTGTGCACTGGAATGTGACCAAACGTCAAATTAGCTGCGCTGAAATCTAACAGAAGTATTGTATTGCTGGCATAATTATGAACACTGCCCGGATGTTTCCAGCCTACTGGCACTGATAAATTGTAACTAGTCATTGACCTAGTTCTTAAAGCAAACTTGGCATTTACACTGAAAAATAACATTGTTTCAGTGTCCCAGATATGGACCTGTAGACATCTAATGAGGCTTGACCACAAAATCTGAGCATGACACAACAAAAAGTTGACGGACCAGTTGTAACTTAAGCAAAGTTGTCGTGCAGTTTCACTTTCATGATGCTGAAACGCAAATTGACAAGTTAAACAAGTATGTCCAAACTGTGTATGCATCCACTTATGTTTCTGTGGATGACATAATTCTCTTTCCAATGATATCTAGAAAAAATTGTTCACATAAATATATATAATTCCCCAGCTGGAGCCACAAGCACTGTACAGATTTTGAAATATTGTACCCAAACCCTCGAATATTTTTTTGGCAAAATTATCAATATACAATCTGACCCAGTCTAGCAGCTTGGATATGTTTGTAAACAGTTATAGTTAGTTATATAGTTACATAAGAGGGGCGTGTCACAACACATACTGTGTGTTGACACAGAACCATGGACATTCCAGTATACTGAGAGGCTGCCTTGTGCACTTCATGGGTGGACCTTTGTCTCACACGGACACTGACTGAGGACCTGTTCACTAATATTCTGAAGAGCTCTTAATTAAACAAGATTTTGCTCTTTAAAATCAATTTTGATCCTTAGCAGTGATCTTGAATAGGTGAAAACAGTCAACACCGTGACGTAGCGGAACATTATCTCTGGTGTGTCATAGAAATAGTGTCCTGTGTAATATGGCAATGGATATATGCGGTTTGGTGAAAATCCTTGAATTTAACAACGTATTTTGTGTAAAGATGAGTTTTCCTTTAGAGCTCTTTATCTTAGTGTAACAGTCCCAGGTCCAGTTGGCTAGGTCTGGTGTATGCAACAAACGTTTGCTTAAAAACACAACATATATTGATCACTGATTTATATGTAAAACTTGAGAGGAGGGTGTTGTAGTGTTGTAGTGTGGAGTGTTGGAGTATTGGAGTGTTGGCTCACACCAAGTGTGTAGTCACTACTCAAGTGTGTCATTTGGTAGTGCATGACAAGAGATCATCCACACACTACACAGCTTGCTGTCACATCAACAGCTGTGTCCATACAGTGGTGTCATCTTAGCACAGTAATTCATTTATCCCCACTACATCACATCAGTGTCTCATTCTAACTGGTCATTCTCCGTTTCCTGTGAAGTGACCATCAGAATGGATGTCCAGGTGTCCTCCAGTCACACCCCTGTCTATGGTGACATCTGGCACATCTATCACAGTCTATGACACCTAAGTGGTGTGACACCTTGTCAATCCGTGTGACAACATCACATCCAAAGCCTAAAAAATGCAGGGTTTGATTTCTCGCTGAAAATTGTTCTCTTTGATGTCAGTGCCAGTGCAAATGTCACCGTTTTTGACACGAGTGCTAGTAGTGCACTGTCCCGGGGTGTTTATGTGTTAGTGCACTGTACACAGCGGTTTTGTGAGTTGGTAGTTTGTACACTGTTGCAGGGTTTTTGATGAGTTAGTGCACTTTCACAAGTTTTTTATGTGAGTTAGTGCGTTGCTGCACTTTTGACGTGTGCTGTGCATTGTCGAAGGGTTTTAATGTGTTAGTGCACTGTACATGGAGGTTTTATGTGAGTTAGTGCCCTGCTGCGGTGTTTTTAGGTGATTTAGTGCACTGCTAGTGTTTTTGATGTGTGTTAGTGCACTGTTACTGGGTTTTTGATTGTCACATCTTTTATGTTACTACACTGTTGCAAGGTTGTTGATGTGTTAGTGGCCTTAGTGCCCTGCCGTAGGTTTCTATGAGTTAGTGCATTGTACACGTTTGTGTCAGTGCGTGGTCGCAGGGTGTTTGATATGTGTTAGTCTGTCGTAGGTTTTTTTATATGCTATATTAGTGCACTATCGCAGGGTTTTTGAATCAACTTAGTTTGAAATATAATTGACACCACTGCATATTTCACTGATGAATGACTTCTAGTATCAATGTATTATCATGAACATTCGTACATGCCATGGATGGTATCAGGGCGTTTCTGTTGACTTTCAAAAATCCGAACCACATCTTTTTTTTACAAATGAAAAAATTAATTTATTTCAATTTGGAGTAGACATACTTGGGCAAATCCAATTTCTGAAGTATTCCCCTTCAGAAGACGAAACCTTTGCATGGACGTGGACCTATAGGCATCAAAATGTGCTAAACACACATAGACACCTTGCACAAATTAATTGGCTTAATTAAGTCAGAGGAGATTTTGGACAGACACAACCTGTGACTTTAACCACCTTGTGAGAAACACAGACATGACATCCACAGACTTAAGTCACTCCGGAGCTCCCTGTCACTGGACCAAGACAACCTGGTCCTGTGGTAACAGCCTGTGTCCCCTGTCACACCTGTCACCACCAGTCACAATGACAGCCACTACCTGCACCAGCTGGCCTCACATCAATGGCTCAGGGACAAAGGGACTGACAGGGGAGGTTGTTAGAGGGCCCAGTCTGGGAAGGCTCCCAGATGGCTGATTACCTGTGAGTGACAGAGGGAGTGTGTCACACCTGGGGACAGGTGACAACAAAGGGCTCTACTCATGGGGCTGTCACTGCCTGGCTGACATTGTCATCATCTTTGTGCAGTGTTAGTGTACTGTGGTTGGGCAAGGGGGGAATGTCAACTGGGGTAAATTCAGGGCATGGTGTGTGTACTGGGGTATACTCAGGGCTTTATGCAGGATCAAATTATTGCCAGTCACATGTTTTGGTGGACACATGGATGTTAACTGTTAAGCTGGTTTACAAACTTTCAGATGTGCCTGATGACCTGAAATCGGCTACAAACACACATATGATACCATTTACACTCACTTTCAAGGCATAACTAACAATATGTACGGTTTTGGAAGACCGTTTTTTGCTCCTTCATTTTTTACCCGTCCACCCATATTTCTGCCTGTCCATATTCGTTTTTACCCGTCCTAATGACGGGTGGACGGGTCTCTACATAAAGCTATGGTACTGGGGTATACTCAAGACAGGGTGTGTGTACTTGGGTATACTCAAGACAGGGTGTGTGTACTGGGGTATACTCAAGACAGGGTGTGTGTACTGGGGTATACTCAAGACAGGGTGTGTGTACTGGGGTATACTCAAGACAGGGTGTGTGTACTGGGGTATACTCAAGACAGGGTGTGTGTACTGGGGTATACTCAAGACAGGGTGTGTGTACTGGGGTATACTCAAGACAGGGTGTGTGTACTGGGGTATACTCAAGACAGGGTGTGAGTACTGGGGTATACTCAAGACAGGGTGTGAGTACTGGGGTATACTCAAGACAGGGTGTGTGTACTGGGGTATACTCAAGACAGGGTGTGAGTACTGGGGTATACTCAAGACAGGGTGTGTGTACTGGGGTATACTCAATACAGGGTGTGTGTACTGGGGTATACTCAATACAGGGTGTGTGTACTGGGGTATACTCAATACAGGGTGTGTGTACTACTTTCAACTTCAGTGTGTGATGGAAGTGCGATTTATGGGTGAAGATCACTATCACCGTTTCACCGAAACAAGGGGTGTCAATATAATACGAAATTTCACTGGTTAACGGATGCCACGTGTCGGATTAAAATAGCACATGTTGGAGGATCCCTTTCACACATCAGATTGTGTCTGATGTGACTGTATAATTTGCATATTGCCATAGCAACTCATCCGACCCGACACGACACTGTCATATGCTGGTGTGTGATAACGTATTGGCGCCTTACAATAGTCTACTACTTCAACTACTATAAATTTATTAGCTGCTTTTCTGTAAACGCATAATGTAAGTTTTCAACAAATGTCCCGAAAAGGTCCTGTGTCTATTGCCCGCACAACCAGGTGTAAATAAAAGCTGCCTGACATTGCGTGTAGCTTTCCACACCTCGGGCTATAATGGAGGGATCCTCGGGTCTACGATTCATAGGCAGATGTTTCTTGGCAGTGTGCCAGGAGCCAGCACTCTGAGGGTGGACGAAACAGAGATTTGTGACGACACATTTCGATCACTGTAATGAAATCAGCCGCACTGAATGAGTCTAAAATAACACGTTATTGATTGCTGGAGGGAGCGAGACAGTGGACGCTGAGTGGAGAGGGCAGGACAGTCCTTGAAAGGTCTCCTCCAGACCATGTGTCATGTCCAATCACTGGTCACCTCACCAGCAGACACATCTAGGGGTCCACACATCTAGGCAGGGATTTATGCAGGACCAAATTATTGCCAGTCACACATGTTTTGGTGGACACATGTATGGATGTTAACTGTTAAGCCAGTTTACAAACTTGTAAATGTGCCTGATGACCTGAAATGGGCTACAAACACACATATATGACACCATTTAAACTCACTTTCAACGCATGACTAACAATATCTATGGTTTTGGAAAGACTTTTTCCCTTCATTTTTTTGCCCGTCCACCCCTATTTCTACCCGTCCATATTCGTTTCTACCCATCCAAATGATGGGTGGACGGGTCTCTACATAAAGCTATGCATCTAGGTGTCTAGTGACAATGTTGTATCAGATTATATACATCAACTATATACTCCAGTAGTAATACCCTGCCCTCGACTGACCAACCGACCGACTGACCAAGCATACGCCAAAACCAAAAATCCTTGAATTAATCCCCCCCACTTAGTCTACAGATGGTCAAGTAATAAAAAGTTAACCTATTCAGGGTTCAATTAATTACCCAGATTTGTACTTGTTACTAGTTAACCCTCCAGCAGCCTACTGTCTGAGTTCCCATGACATGTTGCACACAGTAACCCACCCCTCTCCCTCCCCGCCCCAAACAACTTGACGTAAACCAACAGGGCACACACAACCTGTTGAGTTCTCTCAACTAGACGCTGAAGGAAGTAAATGATCAGGTCCCAGGCTGTTTATGGCCCACTGCCAAATATCTAAGTACTATCAACGCCTCACATAAGTCACATTCCTGCATGTTTTTTTCCCGGTCAATGTACAAGTCCCCACTTATATGTCCACAGGCAAGAGTTACTGTCTATCAGTGCACTTGAACAGAAAATTAATATACTTTTTCTGGGTCACGTTTCATTGTTTAATGTCGCTCACATTCAGAGGGAAATTATTTTTTGTTACGCATATGAAACTAGGTGAATGTACTTCAAAGCATTGTTTACAATGTGGCTGGTTAACTCATGCGATACTTGCTTCAGCTATTAAGATATTGTATTAATCTGTGTGTGTGAAAAGAATTTCAGTGGACATTTCAAAAATCCCAAGTTTCAGGGCCACTCTCGCTTAAATGAAAAATTTTCAGACTAAACATCGAAATGCAAACTTTCAAATGTGCATGAAGACGTCTACCAGTGTTCCAATTATGTGCAAACATTTCCAGTACATAGGCATAGATTTGTAGTCAGACACACAGTTCAATAAGGCTCCTGTGTAGGTTGGGAATAGTGTAGCGGTATTGACAGGTGTAGCGGTATTGACAGGTGTAGCGGTATTGACAGGTGTAATGGTATTTACCGGTATGGCGGTATTGACAGACCTATAATGGTATTGACAGGTGTAGCGGTATTGACAGGTGTAGCTGTATTGAAGGGTATAACGGTATTGACAGGCATAACGGAATTGACAGGCATAACGGTATTGACAGGCATAACGGAATTGACAGGTATAACGGTATTGACAGGTGTAGCGGTACTGACAGGTGCTGCCATATTGACAGGTGCTACTGTAATGACAGGTGCTGCCATAGTATTGACCAGTGTAGCGGTAATGACAGGTATAGTGGTATTGACAGGTGCTGCCATAATGACAGGTGCTACTGTAATGACAGGTGCTACTGTATTGACAAATGCAGCCATAATGACAGGTGCTACTGTAGTGACAGGTGCTACTGTATTGACAAATGCAGCCATAATGACAGGTGCTACTGTAGTGACAGGTGCTACTGTATTGACAAGTGCAGCCATAATGACAGGTGCTGCCATATAACGACAGGTGCTACTGTATTGACAGGTGTGGCAGTGATGACACGTGCTACTCTAATGACAGGTGGCAGTGATGACAGGTGGACAGAGCTCATTGAAATACTGATCCAAGAACCTGTGCACATGACTTAGCTGCAGACATGCCAGTGGCAGCTGGCCAATCAGCACACAGCATTACCAGCATGTGCTGTACTGCACAAGCCAGCCTGGCCAGGCATCTGATCCTTCTAATTACATCCTAATCCTATCACAGCTACTCAAGTGGTAGCTGCCCAGTGAGGGATGAATTTCTATTTTCAGCATTTCAGTCAGTTACGACATACCAGGTGATGTCAGATTTGCAACCAGTTGGAGTTTCTGGAATTTCAATGTTCATGGAAAACTGTAATATTTGACATGTTAAATCTATCTGCATAACAAACAAAAACAACTGCTGTAGATGGGACTTTTTTTGACAATATCTTTTGTATAACGAGTATTACAGAACAATTAAACTGGAAACACACTTTTGAGTACAACCGACAGGGCAAGATCAACATAAGAGTTGATGTAGCTTTATATTACTTATTTTTTACAGGATTTACAGGTTCATACTGATCAATGTAAACAAATCATTGGTGTTCATTCTCTTCCCATGTATATATATATATATATATATATATATATATATATAGAGCTGCTTTAAGCCTTTTTAAACAGTATGCACCAATTTATTAAAACATTGAAAACCTTTAAGTATTAAAAGTTTAAAGTGGTCCTGCCCACACTGTTATGTTTTCTATTATAACTGATCATATGTATACATACTTATTGTTGGTAAATATTGTTAGATGATCTAATGATTGCCTCTGTGCATTTTGCAATCAAGCTTTTGGAAATAATACATAACTAATTCTATACATTAGATAAATTGTAATAGGTAGCCTTTAGCTATTGGACCTGCAGACACATAGCTTTATGTAGAGACCCGTCCATCCGTCATTTGGACGGGTAAAAACGAATATGGATGGGTAGAAATATGGAGGACGGGTAAAAAATGAAGGAGCAAAAAAAAGGTCTTCCAAAACCATAGATATTGTTAGTTATGCCTTGAAAGTGAGTGTAAATAGTGTCAAATGTGTTTGTAGCCGATTTCAGGTCATCAGGCACAATTTGAAAGTTTGTAAACTAGCTTAACAGTTAACATCCAGGTGTCCACCAAAACATGTGACTGGCAATAATTTGATCCTGCATAAAGCCCTGCCTGGCCCTAGTGCTATTGTAATATTCACACCTCTGAATTATGTGTCTCTTGGCCACCTGCCAGACAATGGAACAGGAAGATACTGGGTCTCCACTCACTGAAGTCGTGACCTCATTTCAGTGCATTCTAGGAAAACAACTTGGCAATATGTCTATATTTATGCATCGTGTACTTGGACTCCACACGACTTGTTTACTTCATACGTATTATACCGAAATAGGCAGAAAAAATGTCAAGATGTACCACGCAACATTTTTTTTACATAATACACATTACAGGGCCCACCTGATCCCAAGACGGGGCTAATGTTAGAATGACCAGCAGAACAACGATTTAGCATTTGGGGGGTGCAAAATCTGTCATCTTGTAAGTGACATTGACGCCTTGAGATCGACACTAAAAGTAGCCTAACACATTCAATCTTACATGGTTGGTTATATTTGTGGTTGGGTTTTATGGACATCAATTATTATTTCACGCATTACTCATTAAACATGACTGATGTCTATTCCTCGACTGCACCATCATAATCAATAGCAGTATTTTGATACGTGTAATTCTGCAAATTACGCTATGTTACAAAGCAAGGTTGGTGATTTTTCTACCGGAGGCACAGGCCGTAATGAGTTTCATTCTATGTCAATGATTTTTTATGATCAAAAAATAAACAATAAAATCATCTGTACACACTACAAATATCTAAGAAAAAACATGGGTTATTACAGACTGCCCGTTATGACTCCTGACACATAGGGCATCTGTCTTTACAGATACATTGTACATGAGTTCTAACATGACTTTGGGGAAAAAAATTTACCTGTGTATGACTAAATTGACTATGCATGTATTCACAACTCAACCTGTCCAGATGTACGATTATATATTATCGCACGAGACAAACACTCAATGCCAGACTATTACACTTGAGTGTTCTACACAAACCCTGGCTTCCTTATGTGCTACAAGAAAGTAATTAATTACCTCACCTGTCACTGGGGGGGGGGGGGTATTTATGTAAAAAAAGAAGATACATAGTTTGCTAAATAAAACTACCAGTTATTCATTGAGAGTTTATTTTGTTTCGCAGTTAGATGACTATAATATGCATATTTAAAAAGAGGTTTAGTTAGTTAATTGGGGAATTCCTACCTGGCGTGTCACATCAGATCAAGATAACGCAACTGGCTGTGTTGATGCAATGTACGTAATGTTACTATATAATTTGTTACTATAAAAGTTTCCTCCGATGGTGATTCTTTTCTCTTTCGACACACCAATACTGTATTGTTGACCAATAATTCGTAATATTTGTGTCGATTTGCAACAAAATGAATTGTATGTACATAAACTGGATTTCGAGAGAACACTGTGTAAACACTGACTCAGTAATATTTGACGGTTTCAACTTTTTGTTACCAAATGACACTTTAATGTCTTTTCTATCAACTAGCAATGTTTTTTCTCATTTGTAATGCCATATTTACTATCTTTTTTAGAAAGTGTTTGTATCATTTCATGCACAAAATCCATAAAACAAGACCGATAAATCACATGTATTCAGTCACATGTTCCGGGAAATCTCTCACCACATAGCGAACACATTTGGTACAATGGTCAGCCCCGTGGTGTGTCTACATGTCGGAATCTAACAGGGGAATTCCCCAGTGACATCAACTTTAGCCAATTGATAGCAATGTCTGACAGAGGCCAGTCTGTAAACAAAACTTGTCCAATGCTGGCCATGTGGCTGTCAATGGTCTGGGCAGTGTACACTGGCATAAAGCAGCCCCAACAGGGCCGTTTCTGGCCCTCTTATGTAGTAATAATTCGCAGATCGTTTCTCACTCAAAAACATTCCTAATTACGCAGATACTGTTGCAAGTCTCAATAAACTGTTTGCGTAGTATATATTCGACAATGATCGTCCATCATTTTGGATAGTGTATTTCTAATGCATCAAACATAGAAGTAGAAGCAAAACGACCAAATTTGGAGCGCACTCATGTTCTTACGTGTATGCAAACTTCGAATACATCTTTCTCAGTTCAAATGTTCATTCCACTGTCATGTTCAGCTAGGTATCTTTTATTTTTGGACACGCAACTTATTTTGTTAGGACTTGACACATTTGGTTTTAATCTCATAGTGATAACTACTGTATTTTGGGACAGTGAATTATTTTAGTGTACTGTTTGTTTGGGGATTGCTGATCATTTTTAAATTAAAGCATCCCAGTACATACGGTAAATGTATTTGTATTCTTCATCATATTAAACAAATTCATCATCATATATACAAAATGCCTCGATAGATGAAATGTCGTAGCTGATGAAATGTCGTTTGAGATGAAATGTCATAGTAAACAAATTATTGCGTTAGACCAAAATCACAGATGAAAAGTTGGACACCCGGATTCTATGTATGATAAATTGTCCTATAACACAAGAGGCATAAGTTGTAGTGAGTGTTTAAAAACAAAATAGTACTTACAGATGCACAACGCTGCGAGAAGTCTAGTAGCTATTTCTGGTTTGGGGCAATCCGGGAAGATTGGGTCTATGATGTAGGTGGCGAAGGTAAGAGCGACGATAGCCTGTGAACAGGGTCGGACAACCATCACTTCTACCCACAGTCGAAGGAAGGCCATGAACGGGCCAAACGCCTCGTAGATGTAGGCATAGTCGGCACCGGACTTGACGATGAGCGTGCCCAGCTCGGCATAGCAATGCGCCCCAATTATGGAGAAAAGTCCACACGACAACCAGACGATTAGGGACACACCGACGGACCCGACATGTTTCTGGACACCAGAAGGACTGACGAATATCCCCGATCCGATGACGCTACCGATAATCATCGTGACGCCATTGAGGAGGGTGATCTTCGGCTTTAGTTTGACGACATCGCCTTCGCCTTCGACAACAACCTTGTCTTTCTCGGCGGCCGCGTCGGCGCTCTGCTTGTCCGGGCTAGCTGTCGCTCCGTTTTTCCTGCCCATGTTTATAAGTTCCTGTCAACCTAAAGGCTAAACACTCCCTGATCAGCGGTCAACACAGACACACGTTTCGTTGGCGACAAACGGTTGCTACTGTCAGGACCGAGCCGACACCAGCACGCTCCGCTCACCTTCGCGTGTTTGGATGGCTAGCACACGCTGTCCTCTTACACGCCCCGCGGTGTTTGTATTGCTGCGATCTGGACAAGTTCGCCCGCATCCGACCGGTTATAACGCCACGTGTGAATATCGCCAACTAATGACCACGGCTGCACTAACACTGCGGGGAAGATACCCGCTGACCTACGGCTCCGTCGAATCGAATCAGACGAATGCCACAAAAGCAAACACCCCGCGTGTTCAGTCACGTGGCTTCGCCGATTTCATTCACCAGCGAAAGATGTCGGTGTTACATTTCCCGACGCGCAACTACACATGTCATGATTATTCAACGACGTTCCTCATAAGACACAGTTTGGATACGTATTTGCACGTAACCATAGACTGTCGCGGCTGATGAAATTGTCCTTCAAATACGCATAGGCACAGGTTAATCGTATTAGCGTGACCTTTCCGCAAACTGCATTTATGATGAAACTTCGCGGAGTCTATCCGGGCTTTTCCTGGCGCAAGCAGAGCGTGGGGCGGTGCTCGCTACGCGCACCAGGATGCTACGCTGACAGTGGCGCGTCTTATCTAGGTCTTTGATCTCGACCGGGGGGGGGGGGGGGGGGGGACCAAAGTCAGAGACTGATACTCAACGAGCGTATAATATATAATAAATATGATTATAGTTTCTTGGTAAGCATCAAGAGGGGGTGATGCTGCCAGTCCATTGACCTTCCAATAAAAAAGCGGGATGATCGACTTGGCCCTTGCCTTGGGGTGCATTTTTGTTTAGGCATAAGATTAAGGGATGCAATTGGAGATTTTTAGAGCCTGGCCCTGGATATGTTTTGGCAAGCCTCAGGCTCACGCTCACGGGCACGGCCGCGGTGGCCTGGGGAGCTTTACCTTTGACAAAGTCAAAGCCTGGCTTTGAAGTTTGATCGAAGCTGTTTTTGCGAGCTTGTGGTGGTGGCTAGGGATGGGACGATTAATCGCGGTTCACGGTATTCGCGGTTTTAAAATTTAAGGCTCACGGTTCGGTGCACTGTCGTCAGTTTGCGTACCGCGGTTTTTTTCGATTTTTATAAATGCCACATCGTCATCGCCTAGTCGGTGTTTCCGTACTTGGCGAACATGGCGACCACTGAGAAACTTGTGTACGATTAAAGTTTAGAAACTTAGGTTAGTTTAGGATAAAACCGGAATCCAGATTTAGCGACCCCGCGATAAAATATCGACGTAACGCCACGGTAATATACGCCTACGGCTACGGCTACGGCCTTCGCGTACCAGTCGCCGGCGATGTCGACTTTAGAAAGTTCAGTTTAGCAAGATTTTGTTTTGTAAATATTATTCGTCACAGCAATTTAAATGATTTAATTGTATGACCTAGCGTATGTATATGTAATATGAGTGATTAGAGACGAAGTTTCGACGCTGTAGGAGGTCGTTTTCATGATTAGATCAGAAAGTAAAAGATCGTTTTGCGGCACTGGAAAGAAAAAAAAAATGGCGACCGCGGTGCGATTACCCAGATGCCGTGAGGTGGCAGCACTTTTTATCCCCTCAGACCGAATTTGAAATAAATTAACTGAGAATAGTATTTATATCACATATTATTAAAAAACAATTCAAAATGAGGATACTCTTTATCATATTTTTTTTTTTAAACCATTCAAAAGTAAACTTATACTGAAACGTGTCACACATAAAATAAACCGAATAAATATTTTTTTTAAATAATTTTTATGTTGTCTCATTTATTATTTTCTCCTTTTTATTTTGTGTATTTTACTACTTAGTGGTTGTAAGCGCCCCCTAGTGTTGATGTTAGTCGTTGTAAGCGCCCCCTAGTGTTGAATGGTGCAAACCCCTCACGAGAGACCACCCCTCTTCTAAGACCGCCCCACTCTGATCTGGGGGGGGGGCGGTCTTAAATGAGGCGTTCCACTGTACTGCACTTAAAATTGCTCATTAAAAATGTTGTGTGATAGGTGGCGTGGTTGTGAAAAGTATCGTGAATATATCGAACCGTGGGTCAAATATCGAAAATCGAACCGAAAATTAAAAATATGTATCATCCCATCCCTACCCAGACAGCATGGAAACGTTAATCTAACGTTAATTTAACGTTTGCATTAACGTTTGTTTAACGTTTACGTACGAACGTTTTTTTTGCGTTATTTTGCTCGTTTATTTAACGTCGATCTACGTTTACCTTCTAACCAAAAAAACAAACCAAAAACTAACGTTTCGGGAACGTTAGAGATTTAACCGTAACCAACATAAAACGGTTCTAACCAAATGCAAACGTCAATGTAACGTTTGCATGCTATCTGGGTAGTACGTGGTGGCACCGCCAGTGGTTTTTTTTGGAGAGCAGACAGGCTTTCACTGTGGTATTTCTGGACAGTTACACGTGGGTATGATTGCATTGCATGCGATTGCATCATCCATATGTATTATGGTCATAAGTTACTACTACAACGACCAGTGTCCGTGACAACGAAGGGTTTGTCTCGCTACAACAAGCGCCACCTGTACGCGTGACAAGTGTTATATTCGAGTTAATCGCTAGATGGCGGCTCTGTTTAATATGTATCGGAGCTCTGATTAGCCTCGGTTACCCAGACTCCGTGAGGTGGCAGCACTTTTAGGCCCCCTCAACTACGCCTGGGACAGTATATATTCTTAAGTTTCTACATCCGGGTAGCCTTACCCCAGAATAGGGTAGAGACGCTGATTGGCTCTCAGGCCAACTATGAAATAAAAATTTAAATAACGATATAGTTTTACAAGATAATAATATCATTTGAAAAGTATTCACCATTGAACTTATAGTAACACAACAGTAAGTAAAAATTCAAATTTACCGTTGTTTATAAAATAAGAATTACGGCAGGATTAACCAGTATCCGTGAGATGGCAGCATTGTCTAGCCCGACACGGATAGCATACAAATTAAATAAGGAAACCTTTTGATTAAATAATGCTGTATTATAAAAACTATTAAAAATTAAACTTATATTAACCCAAAATAAATAGAAATACAAATTTTCAGTTGTTTATAAAAAAAATATTACGGCAGTGTCCGTGAGGTGGCAGCATTTTATAGATCACGCGGATACCAAACAAAAGCCGGCAAATGTCACCAGACTGTCTTCTCGGCGTAGTTCCGCAGCCGACCGACAGTCGGTTAAGCGAGACTAAGCTCTGATATGTTTCACCAGTGGTGATAGGCCCTATCCATATGGCCGAAAATCTGTAAAATACGAAGTTGTTGTTAGTCCAAGTATATATGTTTTGTAGATTAATTGTGCTGAATACAACTTACAACGCATTAGTTGGCTAACATACAGAAACATATCTACATAAATCAATTTTTCCAAATGAAAACAATTCTAATAATGTTAACGTTACACCAGTCACATCGCAAATATTCGTAATGATGCTTGAAGGACGGTATTAAGCATCCTACATTAATCGTATTTAGAATAGTCTTCCGTAGTACATTAATTCAATATTAAATTAATTTGTTGTTTGTTTGCGCATGTTCTAGAATGTTATTATATAAATTTTTAATACAAAGGTTATTGTTGTTACACATTAAAATGGTTGCACCTATTTACAACATATTTAGACCTAGACCTGTAAATGTGTTAATTAAGATTATGGCGATATTTACAATTAATTTTTCTCACAACTGTCCGAATCAAGATAAGTGTAAATTTAGCGCTAAATAGGTATATACAGTGCATGTACACTGTGGATGAACGTATACGTAGAACCTTATTGCCTATTTGTTCGTAACATTAGTAGGGCCTATGCATATTGCCCCCTGCTGACACAACAATTCCTGTTGTCTTCCCTCGAAAATCTGTTCTTCGTGACATGCGCATTAAGGGTTGATGCAGCAGTATTTTTCAACAGTATGCGCGTACTCACGCGGGTTCGCGTACACGCAACACGCACGATTACAAGTAAAGCCCGGCGTACACTACACAACAAAAGTTAGTGTTGTGCGTTTGGTCAACAAACGACAAATCAAATGTCGGTGGACTGCGCGCACTACATAACAACTACACAACAAAAGTTGTTAATGCAAACACACTACACAACAAAAGTTGTACATACTCGCGACAAATATATTGACTGCTGCGGTCCTAGCATGGTTTAGTTAAACTAAATGCACACCCCGAAGTTAAGCTATATTGAGAAAATCGAGGTGCTGCTGGGCTAAGCCACATATTCGGGAGCACGACGATCAAGGGGCGTGCTAGAACCTTTAATATGGCTGTATTACATAGTGAAAAGAGCGACGAGTTCGCAACATTTCACCGGATAGAACCGGCACGCTTTGATTATAATCTTTTAACAAAAATAGACCATGTCATCGCCCGTTTTGACACACAATTCAGTAGACCACTAAGTCCATCTCGTCTGCAGAAAAATTGACCAACACGGTTCTAGACATGATATGATTATTCAGTATTAATATTTAGTACAACCATAAAGAACAACAAAACCGTCAAAATAACACGGCGCGCGCTATCCACTCAGTGGATGCGATTGGCTCGTTGTTGTAACCAAAGTTTTGTTCCGTTGCAAATCGGCGTAATTAGCAATAAAAGTCTGGCCGATTCAATTTTAGAATCGTCCAGACTTTTGTTGCGTCTGACAGAACAACGAAATACAAAATGTTTCTGCTAGTCTTTTGACCCGCGTACATTAGCAACAACAGTTTTAAGTAGGCAAATTGCCCGACTTAAACAAAAGTTGTACAGTGTACGCCGGTCAGTAGCCGGGATCCCAGCACGACACAGTTTAGACAAGTTGAATTGCATAACATGTGACAAAGACCCATACAATACGTGCACATGCTACATATTCACCCCGAGAGCTGTGTCATTTGCAATATTCTGGTGTAAATATATGGTTGTATAAATGCTAATATTAGCATGTAAATTAACGTAGCCTAATCTCACAGGGTACACCACGGCCCCCGTGAACCATGGCCCCCTGTGAACCACGGCCCCCGTGAACCATGGCCCCCTGTGAACCACGGCCCCCGTGAACCGAGCGTAAGAAGCAAACGTGCTTTACTAACATGACAAGTTCTTGACGTCTGTCTGTGGTTGACGCATGCAACCTAGCAACTACTCCCTCCCTCCCTCCCTCCCTCCCTCCCTCCCTCCCTCCCTCCCTCCCTCCCTCCCTCCCTCCCTCCCTCCCTCCCTCCCTCCCTCCCTCCCTCCCTCCCTCCCTCCCTCCCTCCCTCCCTCCCTCCCTCCCTCCCTCCCTCCCTCCCTCCCTCCCTCCCTCCCTCCCTCCCTCCCTCCCTCCCTCCCTCCCTCCCTCCCTCCCTCCCTCCCTCCCTCCCTCCCTCCCTCCCTCCCTCCCTCCCTCCCTCCCTCCCTCCCTCCCTCCCTCCCTCCCTCCCTCCCTCCCTCCCTCCCTCCCTCCCTCCCTCCCTCCCTCCCTCCCTCCCTCCCTCCCTCCCTCCCTCCCTCCCTCCCTCCCTCCCTCCCTCCCTCCCTCCCTCCCTCCCTCCCTCCCTCCCTCCCTCCCTCCCTCCCTCCCTCCCTCCCTCCCTCCCTCCCTCCCTCCCTCCCTCCCTCCCTCCCTCCCTCCCTCCCTCCATCCCTCCCTCCCTCTCTCTCTCTCTCTCTCTCTCTCTCTCTCTCTCTCTCTCTCAGGAAACAGGTTTAAAGAACATGGTTTATATGTTTGTAGAACATGTTTGCATTTTACATGTCCGTACATGTTAGATGTAGTATTTTTGCTTTTGTGATGTTTTATAAAGAAAACACGAATCACGCTTAACATCGTCATGCAAAGGAGTTCCACAAATCCACGTTAGTCGCTAGAGGCGCTAATACGCAACCAGACCCTAGTTGCGTATCAGGACCTCTAGCGACTAACGTGGATTTGTTTGCATGTTTTACGGAACGCTTGTTTAAATCATCCTTTTCGTATATATGAAGGGTAAGCTATTGATTGTGCAGGCGCGTAGCCAGCGCTAGTTTGAATGTGTGGGCATGCCGTATATGTGGTCAATAGACAGAACAACGAAAACAACACCATATTGGCATTGAATTCGATCGAACGTCCCGCGACGTTTCATCGACTGTAAATGTACATTAATGTAGACATTATGCTTTCACATTGTCGGACATGTTATACGATATAAATATCTAACTATGTGTGAAGACGTAGCAGTCTCTTGTAATGCACACGGCGAGCTGTAGATGATTTAAACATCCTTTCCGGCATCGAGCAAGCACACCTGTCGACGTTCCATCGCCTGTAAATGTACATTAATTTACATACTATGCCTTCACATTGACGAACATGTCAGACTGTATCCATATTTAGCTATGTGTGAGGCTTCTGAGTCATGCGAGTTCAACAGCTGATTGTATGATGATCTAAACAAGCCGCATTTACACACGCCAAGAATACGTAAAAGACGGCACAAAGACCCTAGTTGCGTTAGAGTGCCCTCGGTCGGATTATTTATTGTAGTACCTCATTAGCTGATGCATGTGAAAATCAGGGTCTGAAGATGAACAATTCGAAGACAAAGGCGATGATGAAAAACGACACACCAATATATGTCAACAATACTCAGTTGAGAACGTTGAAAGCTACATCTACCTGGGACAGAAATGCAGCACCAGAAACAGAGACCAAGACAAGGAGATTCAAAGAAGAATCACGGCCGGATGGACAGCATTCGCCAAACACCGCGACATCTTCAAAGGCAACGTTGGAATACGCCTGAAGAGACAAGTCTACAACTCATTCGTACTTCCAACAATGACATACGGCGCGAAAACATGGGCACTCACCACCCAAGCAACGAACAAGTTAGCAGCCGCACAAACAAA
>OZ024864.1:1676400-1723900 GCA_964017155.1 Oasisia sp. SBJ-2009 | reverse complement strand
ACGCAACACTTTGCAAGAACACGATCGGTGAACTTACCGGCTGGCAGCTATCATGTCAATTCAGAAGGCTAATACTTGTGGGGAAATATATCTGAAATACGTTTCGCACAAATGCTTTTTGCTTACTCTGCCAGTTCGTTTGCAGGGCGTGAGCGTAGACGGCAAACGCTGAATGCGCGTGGGACGTCCACAATCACTGAATTGTTAACAAATTTGGCGGCAGTGTACATGCATAACAATTAAATAGCTCCATCAGTCGTTTCCCGGCGGGGTTTTCTCAATATCTGGCTAAACTCTAGCATTACAACTCTGACATAGGAATCCATTTTATCAGTGGCATCACATGGTTCACTTATGGTATCATAAGTGAACCATTTCGACAAGGACGCCTGTAGCGGAAGTTCCGCTAATTCCACCAAATGCTTAGCATCAATTTCGCCTTCAACGGCTTCGTCTACCCATCTCATTATTATTGATTCAGACGCCTGAGCAGCTATTGGTATAATTTTTTTTCTCACTCGACAAGTTTTGGCAACGACATTAAATTGACCATGTTTCATTTGTTAGGGAGTACACCTTGTCTTATAGTGACTTGTTAAAAGCTGCAATTAATGGACGGGCGGGAACATGATATCAACGGTGGAATGTTGTCAGGCCCCGTAGACTTGTTCACGTTAACACTGTGTGAAGCTTTCAAAGTAGTAAACACACTTATCACATATTGATCTGACAGTTCTTTGTTAACTGCGAATACCTTGTGATTCTTATTTAGACGAGGCAAACGCCCACTTACAGAGTACAGAGAAACTACAGACACAAAGAACGCGTTAATTTTACTGGCCAGTAGCCCACTATTTCCATTCGTTTGTTGTTAGCAAGACCTTGCATGCACGAGTTGATCCTGATCCATTCATTGCTGCAATTTGTGTTGGTAGAACATAGTGGCGGCAATGTAAAAATGGTAAAATTGTACTTAAGTCTCGAAGCGGCTCGGTTAACCTTGTTATGAAAATAATGTAAATGCTTGGTTCAAATCACCAGTCATGTAAGCGCGCTGTCTTTTACGTACTAAGTCTCTGAACCAGTCTGCATTACATGGTTTATCAGTCGTATGCCTCGTTACGATTTTAGCTTATTTCCACGAGATTGCAAATAACTGTTTGATAATTAAAATACCGATCTGCACATGACTGAAGACTAAATAGGGAATCACATCTAATGGCTGATAAAGCCATATCAAATGTGGTTTTTCATTTGGCCCCATGCATCTTAGGTTCAAGATTCAAAAGACTGTATTGTCCATTTAAAACATCACATTAACACTTCACACATTAAAATTGTAATTACTGTCAAACGCGTCACGCATCCAGTGTGAAATTATCGTTTGCATGTTTGCTTAAGCAAAACCATAATTATTATGTTTCGATAACCTCAGTTTAGAAATAGTACTGTACTATAGTACTAGGGCATAGAAGTAATACATCCTCCATATTGGTCCATGTTTGATGTAATGTTGCCTGTCCACATTCACTAATTGAACAAATCTATATTGTGTTTTCATAAAGTGATCAGGCAAATCGTTGAAATTGTAAGTAATTGGATGGTTGATATACCACTTCCAAAACATATCGGCACCATGCATGCTCAATGGCGGGGCACCATGCTCATATATATATATATATATATATATTTGTATATTCTTGTATATATATATATATATATATATATATATATATATATATATATATATCTATATATATTCGATTAGTACGTAATACAAATAGCCTGTTCGATTGGTCCACTATACCAGAGGTTAATTACATATGTGAGCATAGTGCCTCACACACACACATATATATATATAGCATATATATATAAATATATATATATATGGCACTATGCTCACATATGTAATTAACCTATGGTATAGTGGACCAATCGAACAGGCTATTTGTATTACGTACTAATCGATATGATTTGGTTCTCTTACACAAACGAATGAAATTCAAGCGTCACGCAGACTTTTGTTACTAAAGATCAACACTAGTATTCAGTGACATCCACCGTAGCAGAACAATCTGTTTCACTTAGGTCCATAATGAGTAAGTTCAACACAAACACGTTTATCCAGTGACATCCAACACGGCAGAATAAGAGAACTGGTACACAATGCCCATGGGTATGGTACCCAAAGCATGATAGGAGCATGGTGCCCCATTCACCAATTACCACATTGACAATGCTCTGTACTTTCTACATTGTTCCCACTACTTATTACCACCCATGGCTCAGTGTCAAATACACTAACATTTAAACACAAATAGAAACAGGGACCACAACTACCAATGCAATGCTGCAACATCAACTACGCGAGGCTACTCACAGACAATGTGCGCGGTAGAAAACAGATAGATCTAAACCTTACGTCATCACCCTAAACTACCGCAAAATGAATATATAGCACTTGGTGAGAATGGTGCACCACCGTGCATGGTATCGCGGTTTCCCCTAGCACAATAGACATGCACGTGATTAGATAATGACTATTTTCAAATACTCCTTCTTTGGAGTGTTGTGTACATCCTAATAGCAAACATGAGAATTTTTAAGGCATTTATTTTGGAATCACCTTAATCCACATTTACAAATTACTTCTAAATCATGCACCTCCACAGGCACCTAACATTCGGTCTCTACAGCTTTATTTTGAACATGTTCAAATTTCGGTTGCGTTTAACCCTCAACGTACTACAGCGTGACAACAACGTACTACAAACGTAGCAAAAACTCGACAGAACGTGAACAGAACGCGTGTACTACATAGTACTGCGTTTCTGCTACGTTGTGGTACGTTACGGTACGTACGTTGTGGTACGTTATGCTGCGTGGCGGCAGCGAGGCATAACACAAGGCGACAGCGTGGCTAGCAGGTGGCACCCTGCCGAAATATGCTTTTTTTTCTCCAGAACGTGGCGATCAGAAATGGGATACAACGGCGCGGCCAAAACGTGTCTCAGACCGGTGCAGCCCTTCTTTCTCTCTCTTCTCTCTCTTCTCTCTCTTCTCTCTCTCTCTCTCTCTCTCTCTCTCTCTCTCTCTGGCAAGCTGCGCAGTCGACAGTTCCGTTTTGGAATGTGAAGTTTGTATCGTTGTCGACGAATGTGACGTCGACTTCGCTGCACGCTTCCTTCACTTTCATGTTGACCTGGATTGGCTCGACGCTTCGACGGCAGTACGCTGCTCATCGTGATGCTTGGCGTCACCGTTTCGGCCTTTCGCATCAGATGTGCGACATTTCTTTAATGTCAGCAACGTTCATTTCATATATTGCATCATGCGTACCTCTGATTTCGTCGATTTTATCCGCTGTGGATGTCGCGATATCGGTGAGCGTGTCGCCAAACTTTCTTCGAATCTTTATGGGGTTTATGGGACGTTTTGTCCACGCGAATATCTCGTATCTGGCTGTTCCACAGACAGTCACTTCCTGTGGTCTCCCATCGCTGACGTCGGTGCGTGGACGCATGATACAGATACACCAGTCTACGGCTAACTTGTAGCGTCACCACAACGTACCTGTGTCCAATGTCGTGATCACTGGACAACGCAAGACATGATATTTGACACCGGTCCGTGAAGTTTTGTTTGTCATAGAGAAATAAGTATACTAACTTGTATATTACGATGTTCAGATCTGCTGCTTCCTGCGTCGGCCACTATGTCAGTATAATGTGGAAATATAACCACATGTGGCGCCATCTGCAGCCAGCTTCACAAACTATTTGTACGCAATGGCCGAATTCTACCCGACATGATACATCACACATGATGAGTTGAAATCGAGAAGGGAAAATATTGAAACGCGACACACCCGAGATATCTAACTTAGTAGTAGACCAATGGTAAGCTCATAAGGTTACTGCAACTTCACGGAGATAGGGCACCCGATTCCTTCCAATTTAGCTATTGGCTGTTAGTAAATACATCTGACATAGCGTGTGTAATGTGTAAAATGTGTGTGTGTGTGTGTGTGTGTGCATTCGCACGCATGCATGTGGTGTATCTGTTTATATGACTTAGTGTGTATGTGTTTGGGTATTTTCTATACGTGTATGTTATGTGTGTTTGTTTTTACTTTTAACCACCCCTCTCCTCCTCCCTCTATCACACAACTTGCCTTGAAGTCCCTCTCCTACTCCTGCTTTCCCTCCTATTCCCTCCAGCCGCCTGACTATTCTTCTGCTGCCCTCCCTCCCTCCCTCCCTCCCTCCCTCCCATTCCTCTGAATCAGGGGCTCGATGTTGAACACCCAATACTAGTCGAGTTTACTTAGCCCTCAATCAATATTTTATGAATAAGTGGCAACTTGCAGTGTCATTGTTTTGGTGGGCACTGCAGAGATTAGTGTCCTCCCCAATTCTACGGGAGGGATGTCTGTTTTTATATCTTTCTTTCGAGAGGATGAATAGATTAAGGCAAATGTGTAACGTTGTTGAACATTTTCATCAGTTTCCCTGTCCCGTTCTCCTTCCCCTCCCTGTTCCAGCCTCTCCTGAAAGAGACCGGGCAATGGTGCTAATGGTTCGAGGACAGGACCCAGTCGATTCAGGGATCATGTGTACAACAAACACTGGAGGAACCAAGACGTCCTTGTGACACAACAAACACTGCAGGAACCAAGACGTCCTTGTGACACAACAAACACTGCAGGAACCAAGACGTCCTTGTGGCACAACAAACACTGCAGGAACCAAGACGTCCTTGTGACACAACAAACACTGCAGGAACCAAGACGTCCTTGTGACACAACAAACACTGCAGGAACCAAGACGTCCTTGTGACACAACAAACACTCGAGGAACCAAGACGTCCTTGTGACACAACAAACACTGCAGGAACCAAGACGTCCTTGTGACACAACAAACACTGCAGGAACCAAGACGTCCTTGTGACACAACAAACACTGCAGGAACCAAGACGTCCTTGTGACACAACAAACACTCGTGGAACCAAGACGTCCTTGTGACACAACAAACACTGGAGGAACCAAGACGTCCTTGTGACACAACAAACACTGGAGGAACCAAGACGTCCTTGTGACACAACAAACACTGCAGGAACCAAGACGTCCTTGTGACACAACAAACACTGGAGGAACCAAGACGTCCTTGTGACACAACAAACACTGCAGGAACCAAGACGTCCTTGTGACACAACAAACACTGCAGGAACCAAGACGTCCTTGTGACACAACAAACACTGGAGGAACCAAGACGTCCTTGTGACACAACAAACACTGCAGGAACCAAGACGTCCTTGTGACACAACAAACACTGCAGGAACCAAGACGTCCTTGTGACACAACAAACATTGCAGGAACCAAGACGTCCTTGTGACACAACAAACACTGGAGGAACCAAGACGTCCTTGTGACACAACAAACACTGCAGGAACCAAGACGTCCTTGTGACACAACAAACACTGCAGGAACCAAGACGTCCTTGTGACACAACAAACACTGGAGGAACCAAGACGTCCTTGTGACACAACAAACACTGCAGGAACCAAGACGTCCTTGTGACACAACAAACACTGCAGGAACCAAGACGTCCTTGTGACACAACAAACACTGCAGGAACCAAGACGTCCTTGTGACACAACAAACACTGGAGGAACCAAGACGTCCTTGTGACACAACAAACACTGGAGGAACCAAGACGTCCTTGTGACACAACAAACACTGGAGGAACCAAGACGTCCTTGTGACACAACAAACACTGGAGGAACCAAGACGTCCTTGTGACACAACAAACACTGCAGGAACCAAGACGTCCTTGTGACACAACAAACACTGCAGGAACCAAGACGTCCTTGTGACACAACAAACACTGGAGGAACCAAGACGTCCTTGTGACACAACAAACACTGGAGGAACCAAGACGTCCTTGTGACACAACAAACACTGCAGGAACCAAGACGTCCTTGTGACACAACAAACACTGGAGGAACCAAGACGTCCTTATGACACAACAAACACTGGAGGAACCAAGACGTCCTTGTGACACAACAAACACTGCAGGAACCAAGACGTCCTTATGACACAACAAACACTGGAGGAACCAAGACGTCCTTGTGACACAACAAACACTGGAGGAACCAAGACGTCCTTATGACACAACAAACACTCGTGGAACCAAGACGTCCTTGTGGCACAACAAACACTGCAGGAACCAAGACGTCCTTGTGACACAACAAACACTGCAGGAACCAAGACGTCCTTATGACACAACAAACACTGGAGGAACCAAGACGTCCTTATGACACAACAAACACTCGTGGAACCAAGACGTCCTTGTGGCACAACAAACACTGCAGGAACCAAGACGTCCTTGTGACACAACAAACACTGCAGGAACCAAGACGTCCTTATGACACAACAAACACTCGTGGAACCAAGACGTCCTTGTGGCACAACAAACACTGCAGGAACCAAGACGTCCTTGTGGCACAACAAACACTGCAGGAACCAAGACGTCCTTATGACACAACAAACACTCGTGGAACCAAGACGTCCTTGTGGCACAACAAACACTGGAGGAACCAAGACGTCCTTGTGACACAACAAACACTGCAGGAACCAAGACGTCCTTGTGACACAACAAACACTCGTGGAACCAAGACGTCCTTATGACACAACAAACACTCGTGGAACCAAGACGTCCTTGTGACACAACAAACACTGCAGGAACCAAGACGTCCTTATGACACAACAAACACTCGAGGAACCAAGACGTCCTTGTGACACAACAAACACTGCAGGAACCAAGACGTCCTTATGACACAACAAACACTCGAGGAACCAAGACGTCCTTGTGACACAACAAACACTGCAGGAACCAAGACGTCCTTATGACACAACAAACACTGGAGGAACCAAGACGTCCTTGTGACACAACAAACACTGCAGGAACCAAGACGTCCTTGTGACACAACAAACACTGCAGGAACCAAGACGTCCTTGTGACACAACAAACACTCGTGGAACCAAGACGTCCTTGTGACACAACAAACACTGCAGGAACCAAGACGTCCTTGTGACACAACAAACACTGGAGGAACCAAGACGTCCTTGTGACACAACAAACACTGCAGGAACCAAGACGTCCTTGTGACACAACAAACACTGCAGGAACCAAGACGTCCTTGTGACACAACAAACACTGGAGGAACCAAGACGTCCTTGTGACACAACAAACACTGCAGGAACCAAGACGTCCTTGTGACACAACAAACACTGCAGGAACCAAGACGTCCTTGTGACACAACAAACACTGGAGGAACCAAGACGTCCTTGTGACACAACAAACACTGCAGGAACCAAGACGTCCTTGTGACACAACAAACACTGGAGGAACCAAGACGTCCTTGTGACACAACAAACACTGCAGGAACCAAGACGTCCTTGTGACACAACAAACACTGCAGGAACCAAGACGTCCTTATGACACAACAAACACTGCAGGAACCAAGACGTCCTTATGACACAACAAACACTCGAGGAACCAAGACGTCCTTGTGACACAACAAACACTGCAGGAACCAAGACGTCCTTGTGACACAACAAACACTGCAGGAACCAAGACGTCCTTGTGACACAACAAACACTCGAGGAACCAAGACGTCCTTGTGACACAACAAACACTGCAGGAACCAAGACGTCCTTGTGACACAACAAACACTGCAGGAACCAAGACGTCCTTGTGACACAACAAACACTGGAGGAACCAAGACGTCCTTGTGACACAACAAACACTGCAGGAACCAAGACGTCCTTGTGACACAACAAACACTGCAGGAACCAAGACGTCCTTGTGACACAACAAACACTGCAGGAACCAAGACGTCCTTGTGACACAACAAACACTCGAGGAACCAAGACGTCCTTGTGACACAACAAACACTGCAGGAACCAAGACGTCCTTGTGACACAACAAACACTGCAGGAACCAAGACGTCCTTGTGACACAACAAACACTGCAGGAACCAAGACGTCCTTGTGACACAACAAACACTCGAGGAACCAAGACGTCCTTGTGACACAACAAACACTGCAGGAACCAAGACGTCCTTGTGACACAACAAACACTGCAGGAACCAAGACGTCCTTGTGACACAACAAACACTGCAGGAACCAAGACGTCCTTGTGACACAACAAACACTGCAGGAACCAAGACGTCCTTGTGACACAACAAACACTGGAGGAACCAAGACGTCCTTGTGACACAACAAACACTGCAGGAACCAAGACGTCCTTGTGACACAACAAACACTCGTGGAACCAAGACGTCCTTGTGACACAACAAACACTGCAGGAACCAAGACGTCCTTGTGACACAACAAACACTCGTGGAACCAAGACGTCCTTGTGACACAACAAACACTGCAGGAACCAAGACGTCCTTGTGACACAACAAACACTGCAGGAACCAAGACGTCCTTGTGACACAACAAACACTGCAGGAACCAAGACGTCCTTGTGACACAACAAACACTGCAGGAACCAAGACGTCCTTGTGACACAACAAACACTCGAGGAACCAAGACGTCCTTGTGACACAACAAACACTCGTGGAACCAAGACGTCCTTGTGACACAACAAACACTGCAGGAACCAAGACGTCCTTGTGACACAACAAACACTCGTGGAACCAAGACGTCCTTGTGACACAACAAACACTGCAGGAACCAAGACGTCCTTGTGACACAACAAACACTGGAGGAACCAAGACGTCCTTGTGACACAACAAACACTGCAGGAACCAAGACGTCCTTGTGACACAACAAACACTGCAGGAACCAAGACGTCCTTGTGACACAACAAACACTGCAGGAACCAAGACGTCCTTGTGACACAACAAACACTCGAGGAACCAAGACGTCCTTGTGACACAACAAACACTGCAGGAACCAAGACGTCCTTGTGACACAACAAACACTGCAGGAACCAAGACGTCCTTGTGACACAACAAACACTGCAGGAACCAAGACGTCCTTGTGACACAACAAACACTCGAGGAACCAAGACGTCCTTGTGACACAACAAACACTGCAGGAACCAAGACGTCCTTGTGACACAACAAACACTGGAGGAACCAAGACGTCCTTGTGACACAACAAACACTGCAGGAACCAAGACGTCCTTGTGACACAACAAACACTCGTGGAACCAAGACGTCCTTGTGACACAACAAACACTGCAGGAACCAAGACGTCCTTGTGACACAACAAACACTCGTGGAACCAAGACGTCCTTGTGACACAACAAACACTGCAGGAACCAAGACGTCCTTGTGACACAACAAACACTGCAGGAACCAAGACGTCCTTGTGACACAACAAACACTCGTGGAACCAAGACGTCCTTGTGGCACAACAAACACTGCAGGAACCAAGACGTCCTTGTGGCACAACAAACACTGCAGGAACCAAGACGTCCTTATGACACAACAAACACTCGTGGAACCAAGACGTCCTTGTGGCACAACAAACACTGGAGGAACCAAGACGTCCTTGTGACACAACAAACACTGCAGGAACCAAGACGTCCTTGTGACACAACAAACACTCGTGGAACCAAGACGTCCTTATGACACAACAAACACTCGTGGAACCAAGACGTCCTTGTGACACAACAAACACTGCAGGAACCAAGACGTCCTTATGACACAACAAACACTCGAGGAACCAAGACGTCCTTGTGACACAACAAACACTGCAGGAACCAAGACGTCCTTATGACACAACAAACACTCGAGGAACCAAGACGTCCTTGTGACACAACAAACACTGCAGGAACCAAGACGTCCTTATGACACAACAAACACTGGAGGAACCAAGACGTCCTTGTGACACAACAAACACTGGAGGAACCAAGACGTCCTTGTGACACAACAAACACTCGAGGAACCAAGACGTCCTTGTGACACAACAAACACTGCAGGAACCAAGACGTCCTTGTGACACAACAAACACTGGAGGAACCAAGACGTCCTTGTGACACAACAAACACTCGAGGAACCAAGACGTCCTTGTGACACAACAAACACTGCAGGAACCAAGACGTCCTTGTGACACAACAAACACTGGAGGAACCAAGACGTCCTTGTGACACAACAAACACTGGAGGAACCAAGACGTCCTTGTGACACAACAAACACTCGAGGAACCAAGACGTCCTTGTGACACAACAAACACTGCAGGAACCAAGACGTCCTTGTGACACAACAAACACTGGAGGAACCAAGACGTCCTTGTGACACAACAAACACTGCAGGAACCAAGACGTCCTTGTGACACAACAAACACTGCAGGAACCAAGACGTCCTTGTGACACAACAAACACTGGAGGAACCAAGACGTCCTTGTGACACAACAAACACTGCAGGAACCAAGACGTCCTTGTGACACAACAAACACTGCAGGAACCAAGACGTCCTTGTGACACAACAAACACTGGAGGAACCAAGACGTCCTTGTGACACAACAAACACTGCAGGAACCAAGACGTCCTTGTGACACAACAAACACTGCAGGAACCAAGACGTCCTTGTGACACAACAAACACTGCAGGAACCAAGACGTCCTTGTGACACAACAAACACTGCAGGAACCAAGATGTCCTTGTGACACAACAAACACTGCAGGAACCAAGACGTCCTTGTGACACAACAAACACTGGAGGAACCAAGACGTCCTTGTGACACAACAAACACTGCAGGAACCAAGACGTCCTTGTGACACAACAAACACTGCAGGAACCAAGACGTCCTTATGACACAACAAACACTGCAGGAACCAAGACGTCCTTATGACACAACAAACACTCGAGGAACCAAGACGTCCTTGTGACACAACAAACACTGCAGGAACCAAGACGTCCTTGTGACACAACAAACACTGCAGGAACCAAGACGTCCTTGTGACACAACAAACACTGGAGGAACCAAGACGTCCTTGTGACACAACAAACACTGCAGGAACCAAGACGTCCTTGTGACACAACAAACACTGCAGGAACCAAGACGTCCTTGTGACACAACAAACACTGCAGGAACCAAGACGTCCTTGTGACACAACAAACACTCGAGGAACCAAGACGTCCTTGTGACACAACAAACACTGCAGGAACCAAGACGTCCTTGTGACACAACAAACACTGCAGGAACCAAGACGTCCTTGTGACACAACAAACACTCGAGGAACCAAGACGTCCTTGTGACACAACAAACACTGCAGGAACCAAGACGTCCTTGTGACACAACAAACACTGCAGGAACCAAGACGTCCTTGTGACACAACAAACACTGCAGGAACCAAGACGTCCTTGTGACACAACAAACACTGCAGGAACCAAGACGTCCTTGTGACACAACAAACACTCGTGGAACCAAGACGTCCTTGTGACACAACAAACACTGCAGGAACCAAGACGTCCTTGTGACACAACAAACACTCGAGGAACCAAGACGTCCTTGTGACACAACAAACACTGCAGGAACCAAGACGTCCTTGTGACACAACAAACACTGGAGGAACCAAGACGTCCTTGTGACACAACAAACACTGCAGGAACCAAGACGTCCTTGTGACACAACAAACACTCGTGGAACCAAGACGTCCTTGTGACACAACAAACACTGCAGGAACCAAGACGTCCTTGTGACACAACAAACACTCGTGGAACCAAGACGTCCTTGTGACACAACAAACACTGCAGGAACCAAGACGTCCTTGTGACACAACAAACACTGCAGGAACCAAGACGTCCTTGTGACACAACAAACACTCGTGGAACCAAGACGTCCTTGTGACACAACAAACACTGGAGGAACCAAGACGTCCTTGTGACACAACAAACACTCGTGGAACCAAGACGTCCTTGTGACACAACAAACACTGCAGGAACCAAGACGTCCTTGTGACACAACAAACACTCGTGGAACCAAGACGTCCTTGTGACACAACAAACACTGCAGGAACCAAGACGTCCTTGTGACACAACAAACACTGCAGGAACCAAGACGTCCTTGTGACACAACAAACACTGCAGGAACCAAGACGTCCTTGTGACACAACAAACACTGGAGGAACCAAGACGTCCTTGTGACACAACAAACACTGCAGGAACCAAGACGTCCTTGTGACACAACAAACACTGGAGGAACCAAGACGTCCTTGTGACACAACAAACACTGCAAGAACCAAGACGTCCTTGTGACACAACAAACACTGGAGGAACCAAGACGTCCTTGTGACACAACAAACACTGCAGGAACCAAGACGTCCTTGTGACACAACAAACACTGCAGGAACCAAGACGTCCTTGTGACACAACAAACACTGCAGGAACCAAGACGTCCTTGTGACACAACAAACACTGGAGGAACCAAGACGTCCTTGTGACACAACAAACACTGCAGGAACCAAGACGTCCTTGTGACACAACAAACACTGGAGGAACCAAGACGTCCTTGTGACACAACAAACACTCGAGGAACCAAGACGTCCTTGTGACACAACAAACACTGCAGGAACCAAGACGTCCTTGTGACACAACAAACACTGCAGGAACCAAGACGTCCTTATGACACAACAAACACTGCAGGAACCAAGACGTCCTTGTGACACAACAAACACTGCAGGAACCAAGACGTCCTTGTGACACAACAAACACTGCAGGAACCAAGACGTCCTTGTGACACAACAAACACTCGAGGAACCAAGACGTCCTTGTGACACAACAAACACTGCAGGAACCAAGACGTCCTTGTGACACAACAAACACTGCAGGAACCAAGACGTCCTTGTGACACAACAAACACTGCAGGAACCAAGACGTCCTTGTGGCACAACAAACACTCGAGGAACCAAGACGTCCTTGTGACACAACAAACACTGCAGGAACCAAGACGTCCTTGTGACACAACAAACACTGCAGGAACCAAGACGTCCTTGTGACACAACAAACACTGCAGGAACCAAGACGTCCTTGTGACACAACAAACACTGCAGGAACCAAGACGTCCTTGTGACACAGCTCCAATGACCGTGGAACACCTGCATTATGGCCACTGAGATGAGATTGAGGACGTCAACCAGGCCCATTGGGACATCAATGACAGGACACACATTTGTGCGACTGGGACACCTGTGGATTACAACGACCTACATAAGACCAGCTGGACTCAGTGTGAGGAAACACTGGAGAAGATTTAATGAGAAATGAGGAGAATACAAAACTACATGACGTGCCCTTCACGTCAACAAACACAGAAGACATTTGTATCATCCATTTTTATTTTTGATAACTGTACTAAGTTACATGTGATTACAAACACAATTACCTATGTTCCTCACTACTACTGTGTAGTAAGAGTTCATCATAATACAATGTTAAACCATTTGTTACCATTACCTGCTGACATGAAACACTAAAATAATACTGAAAAAGAAACAATGAGAATGGTAAATCATAGAAAATAATCAGTTGTTTTTAAAATCAATACATGCTAACAAAATATAACAAATCCGTGAATATGAAATTAAATGGATTAAATCAATAAATTTAAAGTTGCAAATGAAGCATCATTTACACAGCACTTTGTAGACCTGTACTGTGTGACGTTTTTCTAATTAAACTTAAACGGGTTAACTTTGGTTCTGTTTACTCATCTCAGCTAGGAACTCCACGAGAGTTCTTGTTGGTCGACCTGAAACAGAAGCACAATTTGTGGACCTGCATCAGAGAACATATTCAATTGGTAAAACCTACATGACAATGCAATTGAAATGAATTTCTATATAATTAGTCTATATTTCACACTGCCACTCCGTGCCAACATGAGCCCCTGTCAAATACATACCTGATGCTGAGTGTGTATAAATAGTAACATAGCAAACAAAATTGGAGACATAATCATAAGTAACTACAGCACAATCCTGGAGTTGATGGACATAACAAACTTTGAGTCGAGGCATATTCTCACCGGCCATTCCTTTATTCAAGTACGGCACTTCCGATTTATTGGACATAACTCCAGCAATGTCCAGGTGCATCCAGTGTTTGTTGCTGACAAACTCCTGCAATCAGAACAGGAACTCCCACAATCAGTCACTGACAGTGAACACAACACAAGAACTCCTACAATCAGTCACTGACAGTGAACACAACACAAGAACTCCCACAATCAGTCACTGAGAGTGAACACAACACAAGAACTCCTACAATCAGTCACTGACAGTGAACACAACACAAGAACTCCTACAATCAGTCACTGACAGTGAACACAACACAAGAACTCCCACAATCAGTCACTGACAGTGAACACAGCACAAGAACTCCTACAATCAGTCACTGACAGTGAACACAACACAAGAACTCCTACAATCAGTCACTGACAGTGAACACAGCACAATAACTCCTACAATCAGTCACTGACAGTGAACACAACAAAAGAACTCCTACAATCAGTCACTGACAGTGAACACAACACAAGAACTCCCACAATCAGTCACAGACAGTGAACACAACACAAGAACTCCTACAATCAGTCACTGACAGTGAACACAACACAAGAACTCCTACAATCAGTCACTGACAGTGAACACAACACAAGAACTCCCACAATCAGTCACTGACAGTGAACACAACACAATAACTCCCACAATCAGTCACTGACAGTGAACACAGCACAAGAACTCTTGTAATCAGTCACTGACAGTGAAAACAGCATAAGAACTCCTACAATCAGTCACTGACATGGAACACAACACAAGAACTCCTACAATCAGTCACTGACAGTGAACACAACACAAGAACTCTTACAATCAGTCACTGACAGTGAACACAACACAAGAACTCCTACAATCAGTCACTGACAGTGAACACAACACAAGAACTCCTACAATCAGTCACTGACAGTGAACACAACACAATAACTCCTACAATCAGTCACTGACAGTGAACACAACACAAGAACTCCTGCAATCAGTCACTGACAATGAACACAACACAAGAACTCCTGCAATCAGTCACTGACAGTGAACACAACACAAGAACTCCTACAATCAGTCACTGACAGTGAACACAACACAAAAGCTCCCACAATCAGTCACTGACAGTGAACACAACACAAGAACTCCTACAATCAGTCACTGACAGTGAACACAGCACAAGAACTCCTACAATCAGTCACTGACAGTGAACACAGCACAAGAACTCCTACAATCAGTCACTGACATTGAACACAACACAAGAACTCCTACAATCAGTCACTGACAGTGAACACAACACAAGAACTCCCACAATCAGTCACTGACAGTGAACACAGCACAAGAACTCCTACAATCAGTCACTGACAGAGAACACAACACAAGAACTCCTACAATCAGTCACTGACAGTGAACACAGCACAATAACTCCTACAATCAGTCACTGACAGTGAACACAACAAAAGAACTCCTACAATCAGTCACTGACAGTGAACACAACACAAGAACTCCCACAATCAGTCACAGACAGTGAACACAACACAAGAACTCCTACAATCAGTCACTGACAGTGAACACAACACAAGAACTCCTACAATCAGTCACTGACAGTGAACACAACACAAGAACTCCCACAATCAGTCACTGACAGTGAACACAACACAATAACTCCCACAATCAGTCACTGACAGTGAACACAACACAAGAACTCCCACAATCAGTCACTGACAGTGAACACAACACAAGAACTCCTACAATCAGTCACTGACAGTGAACACAACACAAGAACTCCTACAATCAGTCACTGACAGTGAACACAACACAAGAACTCCCACAATCAGTCACTGACAGTGAACACAGCACAAGAACTCCTACAATCAGTCACTGACAGTGAACACAACACAAGAACTCCTACAATCAGTCACTGACAGTGAACACAGCACAATAACTCCTACAATCAGTCACTGACAGTGAACACAACAAAAGAACTCCTACAATCAGTCACTGACAGTGAACACAACACAAGAACTCCCACAATCAGTCACAGACAGTGAACACAACACAAGAACTCCTACAATCAGTCACTGACAGTGAACACAACACAAGAACTCCTACAATCAGTCACTGACAGTGAACACAACACAAGAACTCCCACAATCAGTCACTGACAGTGAACACAACACAATAACTCCCACAATCAGTCACTGACAGTGAACACAACACAAGAACTCCCACAATCAGTCACTGACAGTGAACACAACACAAGAACTCCCACAATCAGTCACTGACAGTGAACACAGCACAAGAACTCCTACAATCAGTCACTGACAGTGAACACAGCACAAGAACTCCTACAATCAGTCACTGACAGTGAACACAACACAAGAACTCCCACAATCAGTCACTGACAGTGAACACAGCACAAGAACTCTTGTAATCAGTCACTGACAGTGAACACAGCATAAGAACTCCTACAATCAGTCACTGACATGGAACACAACACAAGAACTCCTACAATCAGTCACTGACAGTGAACACAACACAAGAACTCTTACAATCAGTCACTGACAGTGAACACAACACAAGAACTCCTACAATCAGTCACTGACAGTGAACACAACACAAGAACTCCTACAATCAGTCACTGACAGTGAACACAACACAATAACTCCTACAATCAGTCACTGACAGTGAACACAACACAAGAACTCCTGCAATCAGTCACTGACAATGAACACAACACAAGAACTCCTGCAATCAGTCACTGACAGTGAACACAACACAAGAACTCCTACAATCAGTCACTGACAGTGAACACAACACAAAAGCTCCCACAATCAGTCACTGACAGTGAACACAACACAAGAACTCCTACAATCAGTCACTGACAGTGAACACAACACAAGAACTCCTACAATCAGTCACTGACAGTGAACACAACACAAGAACTCCCACAATCAGTCACTGACAGTGAACACAGCACAAGAACTCCCACAATCAGTCACTGACAGTGAACACAACACAAGAACTCCCACAATCAGTCACTGACAGTGAACACAACACAAGAACTCCCACAATCAGTCACTGACAGTGAACACAACACAAGAACTCTTACAATCAGTCACTGACAGTGAACACAACACAAGAACTCCTACAACTTTCTTCTCGTTGCTACATTTTGCAGGTGTCTCAGATAATGAACAAGCACAAGACACTCCACAAATGCCACTAACCAGCGTCTCCCAAGATACGTGTTGTTTTACCACAGGCTCAACAGTAAACTGTCAACGGCTGTCTGATGACAATGTGGTGGCAGGACTACAGAAACAACAGATTTGTGACGTCACAAAGCCGTCCTACCTGGAGGAAGGCTGCCGCTGTACACGCCCCGGCCTCGCGGTTTCCCCCGATGTTGTTCAGATCAGCGAGTTGGGACTCGGTGATCTGCTTCGTGTAGTGTTTGAAGAGAGGCATCCGCCAGACGCGGTCTCCTGTCCTTGACCCGGCCTGGCACACACAGAAACTGCAGCGTTATAAGGGACGGTATTTGCAGTGACCCCACAAGCAGTGATCCCACTAAGTCTTTGCTGACAGCTACCGATAGCTGCCTGTTTATAGAGGATGTTATAAAGGAGGCACTGGTAGTTACCCCACAGCTCATAGAACAAAAAGGTTGATAATTCTTCAGTTCAAGACTCGGGACTCTGTAACCAGGCAGTAAGATGGGTTGGTTACTACCTGAATTACCCCAGTGTCTGAGGAGATTTGGACAAGGGTTTATTTGAATGTACGGATCAAAACAGCACAGCAGAACTTGGACAAATTGTATGGCAAGAACACAGTACAGTTAAAACTGCCTCAAAATCATCATAATTATACAATGCTCTTGGACAGCTACAATCCTCTTATTTAACTGATATGTTGCTAGGCAATCCCACTTGAAATAGCACATGCTCATGCAACACCACTTAATGCAACAGAAATCTGTGACAAGGAATGTTCATGACATCCCTCTCCCACAAAAACATGCACTTGAGTGGCTACTAACCACAAATATTGCAAACAACATCTGATTTGCACACAAAATTTTAATAATTTACACACTCCACTTAAAATTGTGCCCAGATCATAGAGCATGGTTGAAAATATTATATTTTTGTAGTTATCATTTAGCTCAAAAAGGTAAAACTCTACCAGGATTGTGGACTTGTGTCAACATCAGCACGAGACACTGTGACACGTTGACCCTACCTTTTGCATGGTCTGCCAGATGTGTGACGAGTTGGTGTAAACACCCGTCACAGCCGACCCCAGGGCGACTACCATGGCCCCGGTCAAGGTCGCCAGGTCAAGGATCGCCCGGGGCTTGAATGTCTCGGCGTAACACAGAGCGTCACACAGGATGAGTCGCCCTTCTGCATCTGTGTTGTCCACCTGTGGACGATGGACACATCAACTGACCAGACCATAGTGAATGCTTACCTAGTCGTATGATGTCATACATCAGCTGACCAGACAGCTGTGATTGTAAACCATTACGTGAAGATTCAACCATATTCAACCAGATTGAAGTAGACATCCATAAAGAACTTCACACTTGAGATGGCCTTACAAAATATACAATGGCTAATCACTGGTTGAAATACTGTATTCTGCCACAAGTCTGGAAAATCCATCTTCAAAAACCAAGAAGATCTCCGTAAACTATTAGTAAGTGATAATAACCTACAGTAACAAAGATTAAATACGTAGTTTATTCAGCTTGGTCACCCTATACAACAAGTGGCTCCATGTAGTGGATAATTGTGAATTAAAATGCTTTGAATCACAAAGCTTGCCAAAACCAGAATAGCAGCCTGTCGTACAGACGTGTCACAAACAGTGCGGCCGGTAGATGGGCATGCCGTACAGAAGTGTCACAAACATTGCGGCCGGTAGATGGGCATGCCGTACAGAAGTGTCACAAACAGTGCGGCCGGTAGATGGGCATGCCGTACGGAAGTGGGTAAAGCTCACTGTCTTTACCTGGATTGTCTTCCCGTTCATGGCCGTGACGACATCCCCAGGCTTTGTGGCACAGGCGCCCGGCATATTCTCACAGAGTGGCATCAACGCTGCAGAACACATGAGCAATCACGTCAAGAGATGATCTGTTGAGGTTTTGATCTAAGCTTGATAGAAAACCAAATTGTGAATGACACAGAAACAACAGACCACCTGGTGAATGAGACAGAAACAACAGACCACCTGGTGAATGAGACAGAAACAACAGACCACCTGGTGAATGAGACAGAAACAACAGGCCACCTGGTGAATGAGACAGAAACAACAGACCACCTGGTGAATGAGACAGAAACAACAGACCACCTGGTGAATGAGACAGAAACAACAGGCCACCTGGTGTATGAGACAGAAACAACAGGCCACCTGGTGTATGAGACAGAAACAACAGGCCACCTGGTGAATGATACAAAAAATAACTTTAACAGCTCTCATGATAAACGAAGGAATAACAAAATCTTGCTGTCCAACGTGTATCATTGGGAGCCTGTGGTTGTGGAAAGGAGTCAGTCCCAAAACTATCACTTGAGGGTGATGTTAACAAAACGGCGAGTTGGTGATAATTACTGATTCGTTTTCTGCTAGCTGTCATTAATTCATTACTGTCAAAGATTCAGTCGGCTTAAATTTTAACTGTCCCAATTAAACTTACTGTAGAACAGATGAAATGTATCTTAGGGTTACTTTGGTAATGCAGTCACCTGGGAAAATAAGATCACCATCAACTTATCTAAGGACCAGTGAACTTCAGGAAATAGTCCTGCTAATCACCTCACAAGTCCAAAATGACCTTAATAGACACTATCACATGACTATGATGACAGTCCGGAGGGATACCTTAACTGAGAGCTTCCATGACACTATCACGGCAGTCCGGAGGGTGACCTTAATAGACAGGTTCCATGACACTATCACGGCAGCCCGCAGGGTGACCTTAATAGACAGGTTCCATGACACTATCACGGCAGTCCGGAGGGTGACCTTAACCGAGAGGGTCCATTACACTATCGTGGCAGTCCGGGGGGTGACCTTAATAGACAGGTTTCATGGAACGATCACATCATGACAGTTCAATATTCGCTGCAGCCGTACCTATGACATTGATGGGGATCTTGAGTCTGGCTGCGGTGTAGACAGCTGCGAGGGTGCAGGCCGCGCCCCCCATGTCTGCTCTCATGGCGTCCATGTTGGCCGACGGCTTCAGTGAGATGCCACCGCTGAAACAACCAGTGGCTGAGAACTGACACGCGGCAGCAATGTAGACACTCTGGGTCCTCCACGGTTGAACCCTCTATGTCTGGAGGGGCCGACACTGGTCAAACGCCCGTTTACGTGTGCGCCCGCAAACTTACCATGTGTGCAGGTGGTGCCATCTTTTGGATTCTTTTGCAACTTGTGTCCCTGGATTATTGAGTGCACTTGCAGTGGTTGGGGACAATTTCATAAAATGAATGGGTTGAAACCAGCCCGTTCATTTTAATAGACAGTTTCAGATATGTGTTATATAATATATATGTATATATAAATATATAATTTTTATTTTATATACAGATGTTAATAATAGAAATAGGTTTCTTGATTGAAGCCATTATATTTGATATGAAATTGTGTACAAATCCACATATTAAAAATACACAACACGTTTATTTATTAACCCTGTAGCATTCCTATTTCAACAAGAGCATGAGGTTTATTTGTTTACCTAAAAATACAGGAAATAATAATGTGTATATCAAATATTGTTAAAAAAATGTTTTTATTACAAGAATAAAAAAGGCCTGTGAAATGGGGGTCGGTGACTCTAGTTAAGACTCACAGGATCCACTCACAATGTTACACATGTAATTTACCTCTCTACATGCTAATATATTCTATATATGTTTTCTTCAATACAACGTAGGTGCAGCTATATATATCTGAAGTAGATGTAGCGCCATGATGGTCTGTAGTACAAGTAGAAAGAATTACATGACAACCCCCCATATTTAAATAACACATTTTTGCATCTATCCATGTATGTGTATAATATAACAATTTTGAAGATTTAACTGACATGACTAATAATTAGATAATGTACATGCATTTTTTTATTTTTGAAAGGGATACCCCAGCGTAGTTAATAAAGTAATATACAAAACCCACATAAACTGTTTATAAAATAAATTTTGGAGTATCGTTTATAATGTGAGGTAAACTGGCATTTTTGGCAAATTATTCTTGTCTTCATGCAGGAGTGTCTATTCATTAAGTTATTATGAAGACATTTGTAAATATTAATTGACTAAAGTAATGGCTGTGACTAGTGCCGAATATATCAATGTTTGATGAAAAATTGCAAAAAAATATACTGTGTGGTCCCATGCTCATCAAATCATGGCCATACATCCTGTATTTGGTACGTACTTATGTTTGGACTATGGTTGTTCAAGCCCCCTTTAAACTGTCACTCAAACTTATGTCTGAGAAATTGATACACATAAATAACACTTTATAAAGAACCTGACATCTTACAGCAAGTCCAACTGAAGATTGAACAACTACTTATGGAGTTGAACCTAAATCATTATCATTGTGTTTGATTCAGGTCACCCTACTGTGACAGTTATGTGACTTATGTCAAACGGTATCAACAAGATTGACCAACTTTTAATAATCAGACAAACTTTAAAATAAAATTACCAAAGGTCCTAAATCCCTTAACAACAATCTAACTTTGTTCTGCATTCTTTTCACCCCCAAAAGCACCCAATGTTGCCACTTTCTCACCTGTCAAATGTCACGCCCTTTCCCACGATGGCGACGGGGGGTGAGTCTGAATCTCCTCCCCGATACTCGACTTCTACAAACTTGAGTTCTTCCCGAGAACCCCGGGACACGGAGAGGAAGGCTCCCATCTTCTGTGACTCCGCCCAGGCTTTGTCCCTGCAGAGTCCACAACAAGGATGTCACAACACAAACCTTGACCAATCTGAACTCACTACTGAGACTTGTGGACACATTTAGAACGCTGTCTGCTTGCATAGCTTTATGTACAACACAAACCTTGACAAATCTGAACTCACTACTGAGACTTGTGGACACATTTAGTACGCTGTCTGCTTGCATAGCTTTATGTACAACACAAACCTTGACCAATCTGAACTCACTACTGAGACTTGTGGACACATTTAGTACGCTGTCTGCTTGCATAGCTTTATGTACAACACAAACCTTGACAAATCTGAACTCACTACTGAGACTTGTGGACACATTTAGTACGCTGTCTGCTTGCATAGCTTTATGTACAACACAAACCTTGACCAATCTGAACTCACTACTGAGACTTGTGACACATTTAGTATGCTGTCTGCATGCATAGCGTTATGTAGAGACCCGTCCACCCGTCATTTGGACAGTTTTAACCTCTTTTGGATGGGTAGAAATATCACTGGACAGGTAAACAACACATGGGGTAAAAAATGGTCGGCCATGCTTTGAATGTAGGTGTCACATGTGTTTGTAGTTTATTTCTGGTCACATCAAAGTGTCACCTGGGTTGTGTGTGTGTGAGTTAACATGCAAGTGTCCACCAACAAATCTGTGTCAGGGAAAAATGTGATTCTGCATAAAACCCTGTAAATACACCTCGTGAAAGTGCATGGAGATTGTGTAGGTAAGAAGATTATATATCTCCAAGACTATATAGGACTACATAGTCACTCCAAGACTATATAGGACTACATAGCCACTCCAAGACTATATAGGACTACATAGTCACTCCAAGACTATATAGGACTACATAGCCACTCCAAGACTATATAGGACTACATAGTCACTCCAAGACTATATAGGACTACATAGCCACTCCAAGACTATATAGGACTACATAGTCACTCCAAGACTATATAGGACTACATAGTCACTCCAAGACTATATAGGACTACATAGTCACTCCAAGACTATATAGGACTACATAGCCACTCCAAGACTATATATAGGACTACATAGTCACTCCAAGACTATATAGGACTACATAGCCACTCCAAGACTATATAGGACTACATAGTCCTCCAAGACTATATAGGACCTGGACTACATAGCCACTCCAAGACTATATAGGACTACATAGCCACTCCAAGACTATATAGGACTACATAGCCACTCCAAGACTATATATGACTACATATCCACTCCAAGACTATATAGGACTATATATCTACTCCAAGACTATATAGGACTACATAACCACTCCCAAGACTATATAGGACTACATATCCACTCCAAGACTATATAGGACTACATAGCCACTCCAAGACTATATAGGACTACATAGCCACTCTCAAGACTATATAGGACTACATAGCCACTCCGAGACTATATAGGACTATATAGCCACTCCAAGACTATATAGGACTACATAGCCACTCCAAGACTATATAGGACTACATAGCCACTCCAAGACTATATAAGACTACATAGCCACTCCAAGACTATATAGGACTACATAGCCACTCCAAGACTATATAGGACTACATAGCCACTCCAAGACTATATAGGACTACGTAGCCACTCCGAGACTATATAGGACTACGTAGCCACTCCGAGACTATATAGGACTACATAGCCACTCCGAGACTATATAAGACTACATAGCCACTCCAAGACTATATAGGACTACATAGCCACTCCAAGACTATATAGGACTACATAGCCACTCCAAGACTATATAGGACTACATAGCCACTCCAAGACTATATAAGACTACATAGCCACTCCAAGACTATATAGGACTACATAGCCACTCCAAGACTATATAGGACTACATAGCCACTCCAAGACTATATAGGACTACGTAGCCACTCCGGGACTATATAGGACTACGTAGCCACTCCGAGACTATATAGGACTACATAGCCACTCCGAGACTATATAAGACTACATAGCCACTCCAAGACTATATAGGACTACATAGCCACTCCAAGACTATATAGGACTACATAGCCACTCCACTACTGACTAGAAATCATACCTGATTCGAACGTCGACGTTTGGCAGTTTTCCCAACTTTTCCGTTGCGACCTCGGCGAACTTTGTCGGGGTAATGACATTGGCTGGAGCCTCCATGAGGAACTGGGCGAGATTCTGCCCCTCTGCCATCAATGTGCCTCTCCTCCATGCCCCCTCTGTGCTGGGTGACAAAGGCAACTGATCACAACTACCTCAATGTAGTGTTCTAGCTTACAACTACAGGCAACAGTGGCTCCTTGCAATGCACCAAAACTATCATTTGTGTGCTCAGTTCACAACAAACCTGTTTACTGAAAAGAAATTTCACTTTACCACTCCGTAAATTTAAAGGAACGCAAAACCGAAAAGTTACATGCTATGCACGTGAAAGAGTAAATAAAAACAAACTATTTTGAACGGTAATCACATTTTTAATGTCAATGGTTTATTAGTAAAAAAAATCTGAACACCTTTTCTATCAAAGTTTGTAAGTTGCGCCATTTTGACTGATGTGTGACGTCAATAATGCTCGCAGTCTGGCAATTCTGTATTTAAAAATAATCGCTAGGTGGCGCTGTGTACATCCGATTCGTGTAGGCGAACCGACCTGATTTTCGTTCAGAAATAGCTGAATTTCGATTGCAACAATAAGGGCCAACATTTTCAAGATAGAACTGAACGCGCTGGTAAACCTGGTAAAGAAGACCCGCCGGAAGCCGAAATGCAGAGGCGAGTAACAAGCCGAGGCGACATTGAGTGATCGACAAGTGGTCGAAACTCGCCGAAACTTCGAAAGGCGAATGTATGCTGTTACTGTAACTGTGGATACCCGTTACTGTAACTGTATTGTTAGGAGGAAGACTCAAAAATCTGTCGGTGAAGGTAAGCATTTATGTGTCTAATATGAGAAATGTTGCCCTAAATGTTCATTATGAAATCTGGGCTGGATGTTAATTTAAGTAATTAAAATATCAACGCCAACGGAGTCGATGGTGGGTCAGTGACACTGTCACTGACAGATATGCTGATGGCCACCTCGCATTCGGTCCCGGAATTCTGCAGTTTCTACTTAGTCACAGCCATGCCATGTATTATTCTCCAAGTCAGTGGTGTAGTGTCGGATATGTTATACACAACTTGAAGTTACCCAATTTGAAACACATCATATCACATATGGGGTCATGGCTCTCCGATTTATCTCAGCCTGACACAGACTGACAGAGTGACAGGCTCGGTCCTTCGCCCATGTTTTCAGGAATCAATTTCCAAATTGCCCACAAATCATTGAAATGTGGAAAAAATGCAGATTAATTGTTGTTTTTTCAAATACTGGACATTATTATATTAACAGCAGCGACTGTGGCATGTTTTTTGTATTATTGACATAGCATGACCTGTGCGACTAAAAAACAGATGTGTGTCAATATTGATTGTTCTTTTAATAGGCGTGGTATATTTAAAGCGAGGGTTTGGAGCCTAATTCTGGAGGGCTAAATAAAGAAAGAAAATCACCACCCATGTTCTTTATGAAATCAACTTCATGCTGAATAATAAAGTTGTTTTTAGCTGAATATATGTCTCTATTAAAAATAACCATTTTGAACTGGGTAAAAGTAACACAACTAGCAGAACAAATATTCTAAACTATAACATATGTGGATATATTTATGTATATTCTGTGGTGGTCTTAATTGCAATGTAACTTTGTTGTCGTGTCAAGGTAACCATAATAGTAGCTGTGATGTTCTATATTGTGCTAATAATATTTCTTATTCATGAAAAACTCATTTATACATCTGGTTCTGTTTCAGATGTGCCATGATATATTACAAATGGCCATGGATTTTATAGTCTGTGTTTGGAGCAGACAGTGCTTCCAAATGTTAGACAACTGTCACATATATCTGCCAACAAAGATGTAAGTATAATATTATGTTCATGTATTTATAACAACAGTGAAATGTGTTGCTCACAATTTATTGACAATGAAAATAACATTAGAGTAACCAGAACACCAAACATTTTATATAATACAAATGACATTTCATACAATGAAAACACCACATATTATTCCATAGTAGAAATATACCCAAAAAATTAGGTTTAACAGTAAATGATGTAGGATCATTCTAGAACATTTCGAGTAGCATGGCCAGTTGTCCACTATGTGAGAATTGAAAAAAGTTCCAGTGATTTTATAAAAACAGAACATGTATTCTATTGTATTTTCTACAATGATAATGGATTGAGTTACCTCCATTTTCATATGTCACCTGTCAACACAGTTCTTATATAGTGCAGTATCCAATCCTCAGACATGGGGTCAAATACATTTGTATTTGAAAGTATTTAAATAGTTTTAAGTAACTGTAATTGATGTTTAGTAATTAAATGTATTTGGATTCCTCAAGAGTATTTGTATTTAAATAAATGTCAACGTATTTGACCCCATGTCTGCTCGGCATTGTCCAAAGTGCTTTACACTTTACTCCCTGGCATACCTATTCAGTTAAACACCATCTCATGACTGTGGGAAGCATCCAGCCAAGCTGTAATTAATGAATCAAGACGGTTCGTGTTACAAATATCCACCACTGTCAATAGCCAGTTACTTGTTTACACAGCCGAGTGAATTGGAGCAATGACGGGTGAACAGACTTGCCCAAGGTTCGACACAGCAGCACATGGTTTCGTTCTCGTAGTTGAGAGTCTGAAGCCAAGTCCAAAGCTTTAAACCACTGTGCCACTATACATAGTTGATATATTTATTTAAGCCTTATTTTATTTCAGGAGTCCAAGTCGGCCATATACAGAGAATTTTACCCGGTGGATCCATGACAGGCTTGGTCGAAGGGTACAGAGAGTCATACCAGTGTATACCGGCCATAAGATCGAACTTCTGTGCTCTCAGCAGAGAACAAGATCTAGGATAACACTTGGCACTTGTTGACTGCTGCCCTTGCGAATTATCAGTTGATTTGTGAATAAGCAGTTGGATTGTCAATGAACAAATCAACTGACTCTTGACACCAGCAGACCTTCTTTCATTAGCTAGGGCATATCTGAACCAAGGATTGCAATTCTGACATGGACAGTCGTTGTGGGCAGCGGCCAGAGTTCTGACAAAGATGAATTCACCATTCACTCATTCTTCCCACCACAGTGTGGTGGATCTGCAGGTAAACATACAGCTGTAGTGTCTTCTGCAGCTCCAATTACTTGCGTCTTGACCAGAAAACAGCCATGTTGTCAAGGTTCGCTAGGACGTGGCCGGACGTTCTTGCTAGAGCCATGGTTCCATCCTATAAATAAACAGGACATGCTGTACTGCTAAATATTTGTGTCATGTTGTATCTTATATACAGTGCCTTGTTATCAAGTGTGGTTGTCTTTAATAAAAAAAATTGTTATAATGACATTTAAGTGCTTCAGATTCTATTATCCAATAAACACAAACGTTGGCACCTCAAAATATCAATCGAACAGGAATATCTATGACAATGTATATTTTAACTGGCAAAATGTCATATTGACACATCACGCCAATGTGCATGGTGGATCATCTGACTTACTTGCTAAACTATTGGATTAAATTATTATTGAATTAGGTTAGTGATTTGCACTCTTATTGTGGGGAAGAAACTGGTACCAAATGTTTACCGACTGATCTTGTGGGATATCTACAAATCCTCGTTGACTCGTTCCATCTAGTATATTATGCTAGTCTGTTATTGGGGTGTGTTAATGTTTCTTCTTGTTTGCTGAGTGTGTCCCAATATTTCAAGAAACTCTACCTACCAATAAAGGCAATATTGCAAATTTGCAAAGTAATTTTTACAGTACATAAGTTATGTCTCATCATAGCTAATTATTCATCCTTTACTGTAAGCCTGTAACATGTCCTAGTATCAATGTATTAGTATCTGAACTGACACAGCACACAGAATTTGTAATTGTGTGTCTCGCTGAACGAATAACATGATTGAAAACAACATTCGCAATGCCAGTTTGTGATGTTTGAATAATATATTTACTGAAAAATATTGCAGGCATGCTGGCACATTCACAGTGGTCAACCTGAAAATAGGAACTGCGTAACTATGAAAGGCAGTATTTTTGAAAACTTATTTAGTGAATATTGTAAAACCTTAATTTATTCTTTAGACCTATTTATTTTAATGTTTTAAAGTATTTATTAAAATATTTTATTAAAGTAATTTTTAAGTTTATTCAAATAATCAAAGAAAATATGTTTTAATGTCTTAACATATTTAATTTACCTTTATAGATACATTTCAAATAAATTATTCTCTACTTTTTTAATTAATTTTTTATTTATGCTAATGTTTTAAATTATATGTTATTTCAATCTATTTTAACAAATATATTTTGCATGTTTTATGTACCTATTTCAATCTGTATTGATTGCCCAGAGAATGAAATAAACCAACCAAAATCTAGGTGCTATATTATCGTTCATGCGAATTGATGGGGACATCTATGATCTGGCTTGCATTCAGCTGTGTTTTAATGTTACGGTCATGTTTAACACATGTAGCTTTACCTTATTTATATGCCTCTGTTCATGCAAACGTGATACCATTCAATGTAGGATAAAATCAAACTAATAATAATGAATAACAATATCGAACGGTTTAACTCGCTTGGACTTGGTCCTAGACCTAGTTAGCGGCTCCATGATCCCATGTCATGTACATACCTTCTAGAACGTTAACTGTGGTGGATGTTTATAAAATATATCAGTATGTACATAAGTCATAACGACAGACATCGCAATGTGTCTAATGGTACAAGATTTAAATAATTTAGACACAGAAGACTTAATATTTACTAACCTTCTTGCGCGCGCTGACTTGGCTACGGCGATGGAAGGTTTCGACCGGTAACCCGTTTCAACGACTATCGTTGGTGATTAAATATCGCGCCAATATCGTTTGCACAGCTCTAAATTTCAAAACTCGACGTCGCCAACGTTTCTGCGGATCTTGACCCATTATATACGATGAGAAATATCCCATTCGAAGCAAGGTTCTTCGAACGGATGTTCTTCTTCGAAGTTCGGGTATCTGACAACATTGTGTTTACAACGGCGATAAGCATTATTATGCGTCATCGGACACGTGACTTTAAGGCCGGTTCTGCGTGCTGAATGGTTATACAACAGGAAGAGGCGGACCGGGGCGCGTTAATGGCCGCCTCTACGGAGCCGAGGATTTCAGTGAAATTATCCACTTTGAAATTATTTTACTAATAAACCACTGTCGTTAAAAATGTGATTACCGTTCAGAATGGTTGCTTTGTATTAGCTCTTTCACGTGCATATCACGTAATATTTCCCTTTTGGCTTCCTTTAAAGATTATAAATAGTATGAAAGATAACAGTATTTATGGTAAAAACTGTTTTATACACTCAATAAAACGCACTTATTAAAAATTAAAAAAGAGTATCTTGACAAATGTTCTGGCCATTGTGAAACAGAATATGAACTGAACACTGATTTTCAAGAACTTTCATTGTTTCACATCTACATATTATTATTCATAAACAATAGCAGTGTTTAATTTTCTTCTTCAATATTTGCTCAAACTGACATTCGATTTGTTGCCATGAAAACAGAGGATCTGGATAAATTAGGTCAACACATTTTTCACTCAGTAAGACCAATTCTACACATTGGTTAGCACCAATCTGACTGTTATGTAACTTTAAACAACAATCCTATCTACTGGCCATGTCTGGACTGTCACAATTATTGATATATTGTTTTAATAGTAGTATTGCTGACCTGATGACGGAAGCTTAGTGTCATCGGTCAACAATAAACTGCCCACGTGGTCAGTGAAACTGTAAACTGACCTATCTAGATTGACCGAGTGGTCAGTATAACTGTAAACTGACCTGTCTGGACTGACTGAGTGGTCAGTGAAACTGTCAACTGACTTGTCTGGACTGACTGACTGGTCAGTGAAACTGTCAACTGACCTGTCTGGACTGGCCGAGTGGTCAGTGTAACTGTCAACTGACCTGTTTGGACTGGCCGAGTGGTCAGTGTAACTGTCAACTGACCTGTTTGGACTGGCCGAGTGGTCAGTGTAACTGTCAACTGACCTGTCTGGACTGGCCGAGTGGTCAGTGTAACTGTCAACTGACCCGTCTGGACTGACCGAGTGGTCAGTGTAACTGTCAACTGACCTGTCTGGACTGGCCGAGTGGTCAATGTAACTGTCAACTGACCTGTCTGGACTGGCCGAGTGGTCAGTGTAACTGTCAACTGACCTGTGTGGATTGACCGAGTGGTCAGTGTAACTGTCAACTGACCTGTCTGGACTGGCTGAGTGGTCAGTGTAACTGTCAACTGACCTGTCTGGACTGGCCGAGTGGTCAGTGTAACTGTCAACTGACCTGTCTGGACTGACCGAGTGGTCAGTGTAACTGTCAACTGACCTGTCTGGACTGGCCGAGTGGTCAATGTAACTGTCAACTGACCTGTCTGGACTGGCCGAGTGGTCAGTGTAACATGTGACGTCCACTGGTAGTTTCTTCTTGTCCTCAGCCTTCAAGTCGTCGTAGTTGAAGAGACAGAGGTTTGCGCCTTCTGCCGCCGCTGTCAACAACAAACACCAGACCAAAGGGTACGGTAGTTAGCCTAGTCTATCTAAGCAGTATATCCTGACAATGTCACCAAAAAAAGCTTGTTTTCTAATTGATGTATCTATAATATAACAGTGTTTTTGAAAGAATGTAAGGCAATCTTCAAATGGGTGATTGTCTTTCCCCAAGCATCGCTGGGTAACTCAGTCAGTTGTTTAAAGTTTCAATATGTCTGCAGGTGGAAACTTTCATATTGCAAATACATTTTACAGACTTCCTAACCACATTTTTTTGGGCAGTTTTGTTTCAAGATATCTATTATAATGTTGTTGTAACAACACTATATTAATGTATTAAAATAAAGAATTATGAACAGACTTTTTTCTACAGCTGCACAAAGAATCTGGTATGAACTCTGCATTAGAATAACCTCATCTGATACTACAGCGACCTTCAACAGAAAGGAAGACATTGTCCCCAGTTGTATGACTATCCAAATCCGTGATATTTAGTGTCACTGACGGTGACACGTGTGTCACTTGTCATGATTTTCTCTCTAACAATTCCCTATTATTGCACTGATATCATTGGCTGTGTCAGTGTAAGTGTTCTGGAGTATGAGAAAAGGTTCTTGTTTTGTAATATACGAAAATGCAAAACCACAATAGAAATGATCTTGCAGTGACAACTGTCGTTTACCTTCAGCGTCTCCACAGGGCTCTACGGCCACTGAACTCACGCCATATTCCTGTAAGACCCGCACTCCGACTGAAACAACAACACCAACATCTTATCAACTCACCCAGTCTTTTCACTGACCAGACGTCATATCCTCAAACCAGGAGCACGGTCATTGCACATAACAATGTTCCACGTTCTTGGCTTATGTTTGGTAATTAGTCCAGTGATTAATAAATGACGGTTAATAATAATAGGATATTTCACTAATCTGGACTTTTCATGCATCCGGCCAAAACCAAACCAAAGAGGACAGACAAATGAGACATGACTGTCTCAGTGTCTTGTGTGAATCAGACAGCCTCAATCGTCAACAGAAATGTGTTTTCAACAACACACCCAGATGTTATTTTAGTGTGCTGACATTATCAATTTTGAAAAGACTTGTTGTGTCTCAAGATGTCTTTCTTCCTGTGTATAAAACATAACCTAATCTAAACTTGTGTAAATACATGTCTTGTTGCTATGTACCTCATCAATGTTGCATCAGTCGCTGTGTTGCACACAACAGAAATCCTGCACAATCCAGTAATTAGAAATATGAAATTACTATTTTCTGTGTCCCAATTTCACAGACATCTTCTGTCCCTCAGACAAAACTCAGAAGTGGATAACTCCACTACTTGTTTAGCTACAATTTATATTATACTACTGGTCTAATAACCGGGACCAATAGGCATGCATTAACATTAATGCAAGACTTGTGAGGTTTTGAGCCACATTTTGAATGAAAGAATTCAACATTCTGATGAGTTGCTGTAGAACAAACTGGATGACAGAATTCCCACAATGTACACATACCAGAAACAGCGGCCCGCACATTTTCTCGTCCCTCGTCTAGTTCTTCCACTTCACTGTAGCCGATTCCTTTCTTTCCCAATGCCACCACAGCCACGTTGCTGTACGTTTCATCCAGACCACAGAAAACACGACATTTCCCCTTTTTTGCAGCAAGTCCTGATCTGTAGTAGGAAATATCAGTTTGATTTAAGTGTATAAACAAATAAAACACAGATGATTGGTGTGTTCAAAGACAAGGCTGGTGATTAATGTATTCAAATGCATTTCGCTTCAATACAATACAAATTTGTATTGTCACTTGTCAGCACAATACAAACTTTGTATTGTCAATACAACAAACATGTATTGTCCACTAGTAACACAAATACACTGGTTACTTATCCTTTTCTTGCTGATCTTGAGAATAAACCAGGTGAACAACTTAACATGGTTAAGACAAACAAAAGATCAAAGGTCGGCTTGTGTTACCTAGCAGTTAAAGCAAAGGTTATTCAGATAACTTCTTGTGAAGGAAGATGGTTAAAGTGTTTTCTTAATGGTTGTCTCTCATTAGAGACAAATTGTGTGGGGAGAGAACTGACTTAGAAAATGTGGAGACGTATTTCTGTTGATGACAGAGAGAGCTGTGAAGAAACTCACAAAGTAATCAATTCCTGCAGCTTTGGTGCCTTTGAGTCCTGGAAGCCTTGTGCAGACTTTGACAACGCCACGCCATTCTCTTCCTCAAAGACACCCAGGACCAAACCTCTCCTCTGTCGAAGCAGACACAGAAATACACACAGTCAGTCAAGTAGTAAGCTCCAAAACTAAATTATGAGTTAACTGACACAATATATATGTGGCATACCCATGCCACGGGAAAAGGGTAGCAAAATGGACTGTTGTAACTGTTTGGGTCTCAGTTAATTGGCATTAAAGGGGCAGTATCAGTCGTATACATGTATGAAATAAAAAATATATAATTAAATTACAGCCATTTATAACAAACGAAACCCTTTTAATTGGTGTGGTGCAGTATTCAAATTATAGGGAATTCCCCTGTCAAGGGGAATTTCCTAACCACTTCTTCTGCAGACATATTTCAAATTGAATTATTTAAAATACAGTGACTTCATACTCATCAAATCATGGTCATATATCCTCCAAAATGTATATTCTTACATTTGGACAATGGATGTTCTTGGGTTTCACCCCCCTTTAAAGAGGAAATTTAACTGAAATTACATTTGAAGTAGTGTGCCAAATATGAAGTATTATTAATTGTGAACCTGTGTCACTAGTAAGTCTACTCAAACATGGTCATTTGTTTGTCACTAACCCTACCCCTGATCATTCTCATGTATATTTACACATATTTATATTTGTGCCAGCAGCAAGCACAGAAGCTGTGCTGTGCACTTGGAATGAGCGATAAACCAAAGTGAGTTGCGTGTTTATTATAACATAACTAGGCACTTATGCAGAATTCTGACCCACCTCAATTTTGCCATGTTATAACTGTATGTATATTTGCCTACATTGGATACATTACACAAACTCTAATCCTAAACATGATCAATCACCATACTCAGGTATATTTACATTTCACAAATGTTGCATTTTGAGATCCAAATAGCGCTCCGATTTGTGCCAGTCGCAAGTGCATAAAGAGTTTGTTTATGCCGACTGCGCTGTCTTTTCGACCTCAAATGTCTGCTAAGACTCACTGTTTATAAAACATAAATATGCACAAGATGATGTTAAATTATTTAATTAACAAAATCAATTATCAAACATTGGCAAAGATACAGTTATAATGGCAAAATGTAGGTGGGTCCGAATTCTGCATAAGTTCCCATAAGTCCATAACTATGCGTGGGATGATGGTGAAATTCAGAATGATTGGAGTGTATCGTATAACTATATATATATATATTTTTTGCAGATGACTGCCTACTATATCTACCAGTTAAATCCGACAATGACACTTCTCTCCTCCAAAATGATCTACTCAAACTCGAGGAATGGCAAAACACTTGGCTTATGAAATTCAATCCCACCAAATGCTTCACAATGACATTAGCTTCAAGAAAACCGACACCAAATCACTACACCTTCTGTGGCCAACAACTTAAATCTGTTCAATCTCACTGTTATCTTGGAGTACAAATATCAAATACTTTAAATTGGACAACACAATGCAACTCAGTCGCTAAGAAAGCACAACAGACACTTGGAGTCATAAGGAGAAATCTAAATAAATGCCCAACCCACATTAAATCTATAGCTTACACAACCCTTGTCCGACCAATACTTGAATATGCGTCAGCATCATGGGATCCACATTGCCTAAAACATATTAAAACCTTAGAAAGAATCCAAAGACAAGCTGCCAGATTTTGCACACAAAACTATTCTAGAGAGCCAGGAACAGTAACCCAACTTCTCAAAGACCTCCAATGGGACACCCTTCAAACAAGACGAAAAATTAAAAGACTTAGCATTATATACAAGATGGAACATAACCTTATAGATATCCCGCTATATCACTATATCCAACACAACACTAGATCCTCACGTAAACATGACAGTCAGTTCTTGCAAATTAGACACTCTGCAAACATATTTGGAAACAGCTTCTTCCCAACCACAATTAAAGAATGGAATTCTCTGCCCCCAAACACTGTCTCAAGTAAATCACTAAACTCATTTCAAAAAAATGTAATCCAACATTTTAACAACTAATCCAAACGACCCACCATGCGCACTGGCGTGATGTGTCCGCAGGACATTTTGCCAGTAAACATACAGATACAGATACAGATAGTCTATAATAATTATAAAATCACAAATGTTGCCTTAGCCTAGGCTTATCTTAAACGTCAAAACTATAACGTCAAAACTAAGTTAGGTCCGAATTATATACAAATGCCACCTCACCAAACTAGCATACAACATGCCGTATACATTTTACTATGGATAAATTATTTTATATCGGTAAGTGTTCTATTTACAAAATTACGGTCAGCGTGAGGACACACAGCCGGAGATATGACCTTTATTATCGCCCAGCACGACAAGGTGCCCTCACGGCTGTGTTGGGTGTCAACGCTATCAAACATCACATCGTTTGCCCTGTCTCGTCAGCGAAACCACCGCATTACCTTGTCCGACATAGAGGCTACTGTTCGACTGACTAGACGGAATGCATGCGCTGGTTTATTGGCGACGAAACCAAAACGTGCCACCAAAGTGCACATCGCCATCGAAGCGGTCTCTCTTCCTGCAAAGTCCGGTAGATGGCGACACGTTTCATTGCTGGTCGCTTCACGAGTCGAGCGCCGTTTTACTCTGACAATGGACCATACCATAGATATAACTCTGTGATGCATACAAGTCCGTGCTTTAACCACCTTGTAGCCTTTACGTCGTTCACTCGATCTGTTGAAACGACAACATACTATTCTTTACAATCGTATATATCCAAATTAAATTCTAAATTTTGATCCAAATGGATGAAAATTCCATGCTCTCTTGTTTTTCCATGCTCATTTTATACATAAAGAAGTCGGGCTGAAAAAATATTAATTATCCAACTCATTTATTAATTTAAAAAAACTTATCAATCATCTCTCACTGTACTTGTCCCCAAAGTTGTAATTTTAGCATTCTTCATTGTCTTGGATAGTGTAAATGCCATAAATTAGTCACGAATAGGCTTAATCCCTCTACGCTGTCCATGTAGTCTTATTCAATATCTTCCGTTTTTTCGGTCTAACCCGGGCGGGCGGGCGGGCGGGCGGGCGGGCGGGCGGGCGGGCGGGCGGGCGGGCGGGCGGGCGGGCGGGCGGGCGGGCGGGCGGGCGGGCGGGCGGGCGGGCGGGCGGGCGGGCGGGCGGGCGGGCGGGCGGGCGGGCGGGCGGGCGGGCGGGCGGGCGGGCGGGCGGGCGGGCGGGCGGGCGGGCGGGCGGGCGGACGGACGGACGGACGGACGGACGGACGGACGGACGGACGGACGGACGGACGGACGGACGGACGGACGGACGGACGGACGGACGGACGGACGGACGGACGGACGGACGGACGGACGGACGGACGGACGGACGGACGGACGGACGGACGGACGGACGGACGGACGGACGGACGGACGGACGGACGGACGGACGGACGGACGGACGGACGGACGGACGGACGGACGGACGGACGGACGGACGGACGGACGGACGGACGGACGGACGGACGGACGGACGGACGGACGGACGGACGGACGGACGGACGGACGGACGGACGGACGGACGGACGGACGGACGGACGGACGGACGGACGGACGGACGGACGGACGGACGGACGGACGGACGGACGGACGGACGGACGGACGGACGGACGGACGGACGGACGGACGGACGGACGGACGGACGGACGGACGGACGGACGGACGGACGGACGGACGGACGTTTTTCACATGCATCTTTCCATCTATGATGTGTTCTGGTGATGACACTTTCCAAACATACATGAAATTCAAACTTATATTGGCATTTGGCTAAATACCGATGACACATCGATTAATGGTCTTGCCATAATAGTTTATGATCTCATGCATACCGAGCGATAATAGGTAACATATCATATACGGCGTTGAATTCGTCTCAAACTTATAACTAATGTCAACAGTGGGTCAAACAGGTCTTCACTGTACATCAGCTTCACCCTTCGACGACACGAAGCACGTAAGATGTGGTGATATATGGATCTAAATACCGTATTTCTTAAATACGCACAGTATGGGCTTTGCCAGACGCCATCTTTAAAAATGGCACGAATTGTTATGTTATTGAAGGTGACAAATAATATATTTGGTATCGCTATCCACCAAGCTATCCAACAACGTCAATATAATTGATCTAGGTGACGCAGTGTTTGAGACATGGGGACATAATAAAATAATTGCCGGAGGAGCCAAATAATTGCATATTTGAAATCGGGGACCCCTAGAATATACTCTCGCATACCACAATTATTGCTCTACATGCCGTATTTATTAAGATAGGGGGATATTGAATTTGGCAGCCATTTTGGAAAATGGCCGTCGCCACGTTATGCCCCAAAAGTAAAATTGCCACCACACTTTTTCCTTTTACTGATACCCTAATGATAACATTCAAACCAAAAAATCGCTTTTGGCAAGTGATTCTCACGGGATCCAGTTTTAGGTACACGAGGACCCTGACTATAAGTTTTGGGTGGCAACTGGCAATATGCCAGGCAAGATTTATTAACACAGTAAACACGGGGACATAAACAAGGCGTAGCCAAGCACGAGTGGAAGCTTCAATCCCATACAGTGCCCCTTTAAAGGGGTTAATCCCATGGCATGAGGGACTGGGATTGCTCCCTTGGAGTGAGTATTACTCCCCTAGGATTATCAACACGGGATTGTTCTACTGACGTGAGGGATTGGGGTGACTATTGTTGGAGAAAGTGTCGCTCCCCTGCGTCTAGGAATACAGTTTCCTCACCTAGGTGAGGGACATAATTTACTCACAGGGGTGAGAGGCAGGGGTTATTTACTTCCTTGGGATGTGGGACTGATGTTACTCCCCTGGGGAAAGGTGCTGGGGTTACGCCCCAGGGGTGAGACACTGGTGTTACTCCCCTGGGGTGAGGGACTGGGGTTACTTCCCTGGGGTGATAGACTGAGGTTACTCCCTTGGGGTGAGGTACTGGGGTTACTCTCCTGGGGTGAGGTACTGGGGTTTCTCCCCTGTTGAGAGGTACTGGGGTTACTCCCCCAGGGGTGAGAAACTGGGGTTTCTCCCCTGGGATGAGAGACTGAAGTTAATTACCCCCTTTAGGAGAGGGACTGGGGTTACTCCTCTGGAATGGGGGACTGGGGGTAATCCCTTTGACTAGGATTTTGGTTACTCTCCTGGGGCGAGTAACGAACGTCCAAGGCATTGACATAGCTGTTAGATAGGAACAAATGCGCACAGATCTCGCTCAATCGCGGACGTCTCGTCGTCTAGTACGGTATACGCTGTATGTTGAGGAGTCCCAGCTCGGATGTATTAGCTCTGACATTGACAGCCATTCGAAACTGTTTTATGCGTCATAATCGGTCAGGGGTTATGGTCATGTATTGCAACACATAAATTCAAAGACGCGTTCACAATTTCGGCCAACTAAAATGACGTCACATCACGTGAAAGCCGCGCGCACCACTTTTATATGGCTTGTGCAGCTCGAAGGGCCGGCAAATGACTAAACTCTGGTACTATTGTTAAGTACAACACGTCCGTATTAGGCTGATAGAACGAGTAGATAGTATTCCTATCAGACTTTGCCAACTGAAGCGTGTCACGACACAAAGCTCTAGTCGCTGACTCACCCGCTGATTGTGACGGTTTTATCTGAATGTCGGTAAATTGCTGGCCTGTTCCGACTTCCAACTGGCAATACGCCAGCCCTGCCAGGCAGGATTTCACAATCAAGTAAACACGGAGCAAGAAACTATATATAGTCATGCCCATGTCTAATATAAGGTAACATGCAGCCACATGGGTTAAAGTGTTGAATTAATCTAATTGTCCACGTCACGTTCTGATGTTACGACATAACACGACATTTCCACTTAATGTGTTTCGAGCACTGTTGTACTGCTAGAACGGAACTAGGCAGACGGCGCCACTTTCGCTGGATCGCAACTGCGCGGTCGATATGAGCCGAGTGGACTGTTATATTAAATACAGTATTCTAAGTAACAGTATTAACAGGCAGTGTGCAGAATAATTTGTACTTTGCCCCAGTTGTGGTCTGGATTGTAGGTGCGACGCAACCTCAATTACACATGTGGCTACAGTCACTAATCTTCGCAGTAACTGTCAGTAGCGGTTTTCACACTTTCGATGATTACAATTTATCATATTAAGATTAAGAGGCCAAAATTGCAAAATGTTTTCGACTAATTAAATGCGATATTTGGCATCAATTCTATAGAACTGTTTCGTCGCAGGTGTGTGTATAGACGCGTGTGTAAGAATAGCTTTAATGTAGTATAGATAAATATCTTAACTGAGACAGTACCACTGAATATTGAACGTGGTAAGATGACAATGCGCTGGAGAGTGTGTTAATATATATATATATATATATATATATATATATATATATATATATATATATATATATATATATATATATATATATATATATATATATATATATATATATATATATATATATATATATATATATATATAAATATATATATATATATTATATATATATATATATATATATATATATATATATATATATATATATATATATATATATATATATATATATACAGAAAAATTTATATAAAGGGAACATAATAAAATACAATTATCTACTTAATACTGACAAATACTAGGAACTATTAAAAAAATCTAATTATTCTTAATTTGTAATTTTTTTGGTATATACAACAGGTGAAAAAATGTTCCCCAATTCCTGTTCCCTTTCCCCGAGCCCCTTCCCCGATATTGTGTCCCGATTCCGTTCACCGATCGTGGTCCCGAACTCGTCCTCTGTCCCATTGGCCGTTCCCAGTTCCCATTCTCTTCTCCTTCCCGATATCCGACCAGTGGACAAAGACGCAGCTATTTGACGTTTTCGTAAACAATTGTCCATAGTTATTAGTTCGAATAACGTTGAAGTCGTCACTACACAATTAAGTCCGACTACTGCCTAGGTCTAGCATGTGGCTTTAGGGGAGACGATATCAGCCAAAAGGCAGCACTCGTGTCTCGTACTAAAGTGTATTGTCAAACACTGACGAGGCTGTATTGTCGGACAAAACGTTTACAGCATTGTACATAGCACGGGCAGTCAGTGTATGTATAAATATATATATATATAATTATGCTATCCGATTAGCAAGAATCCGAGCCGCTGCGACCTCAACCCTGAGACTACGCAGCAGTAATCTTACACTCGTCACGCTTGAGAGCACGAGCGGCTTACAGACATATTGGGGATCTGCTAAAAATCCACCCTCTTCCCGTCTTGTAGGGCACAACGACCCCGTTGTAGATGACATTTCTTTCTATAAGTAGTTTTCAAACGTTGTCAGTATGATATTGATAATAAAGAAATGTATCGGTTGGTTAGGGGTTGTTATTAAGCAACGTCGGTACGCGTTGATACGGTCCCTCTACAGAGTTTTTGTTGTCGGTAGCAACGATACTCGTGGTGACAACAAACACCAGTCCACCGGCTCAGCCAGATCTAGCTTACAAGTCTGACTAACAACGTATAGTGCACGCTCGGCGTTTAAAAGTAAATCGTCTTTTCCGTTGATCATCCAACATTTTGGGTAAGTACAATTGTGTCCGTATCACCTGTAGAATGGTATAAGTCGACAACTGTGTAACATTTGTGAGCTGCAAAGCGATATTTCATTTCCTTCTTGTCGCTCACTTTAGACAGTGACATCTGTAAGTCTTATGTACTTTAGAGAGTGACATTTGTAAGTCTTATGTACTTTAGACAGTGACATTTGTAAGTCTTATGTACTTTAGGCAGTGACATCTGTAAGTCTTATGTACTGTAGACAGTGACATATGTAAGTCTTGCGTTCTTTACCGTCAGTCGCAGATCCTACAAATTAACACAGTGTATATATATATATATATATATATATATATATATATATATATATATATATATATATATATATATATATATATATATATATATATATATATAATAACGTAACGACCGTTGGTGACGTCACAGCAGTAAATGCCTTTGAGGCAACTCTATAAATTGAAATCGCTTTATTTAGCACGAATTTTATCAACGTAAATGCAGTTATACCCCTCTTTCTACAAATGTGTCGCCTGGTGTACACAGGAACACGTGTTTTGTACGTTTTGATTAATTGACGACTGAACAAGCCACTGCCTACAGAATGGACATCACGCTATATGGAACTTGCGCTCATTTGCACCTACTGTCATGACGTCACCAAAATCTAGCCAGGTCGTTGTTTCGTTATATGCATATGGCTGTGTTTGGGCGGTATTAGTAATCCGAATTCACAATACTTCCATCTAGTCTCCAGCTTCCAGTACTTCCGCTTAGTCTTCAGTTTCCTGTACTTCCATCTAATCTCCAAATTCCATACTTCCATCTAGACTCTAGCATCAAGTACATCCGCGTAGTTTCCAGTACTTCCATATAATCTCCAGCTTCCAGTACTTCCATCTAATCTCCAGCTTCCAGTACTTCCATCTAGTCTCCAGCTTCCAGTACTTCCATCTAATCTCAAGCATCCAGTACTTCCGTCTAGTATCCAGCATCCAGTACTTCCATCTAATCTCCAGCATCCAGTACTTCCGTCTAGTCTCCAGCTTCCAGTACTTCCATCTAGTCTCCAGCATCCAGTACTTCCGTCTAGTCTCCAGCATCCAGTACTTCCATCTAATCTCCAGCATCCAGTACTTCCGTCTAGTCTCCAGCTTCCAGTACTTCCGTCTAGTCTCCAGCATCCAGTACTTCCATCTAGTCTCCAGCATCCAGTACTTCCATCTAATCTCCAGCATCCAGTACTTCCGTCTAGTCTCCAGCTTCCAGTACTTCCGTCTAGTCTCCAGCATCCAGTACTTCCGTCTAGTCTCCAGCTTCCAGTACTTCCAACTAGTATCCAGCATCCAGTACTTCCATCTAGTCTCCAGCATCCAGTACTTCCGTCTAGTCTCCAGCATCCAGTACTTCCATCTAATCTTCAGCTTCCAGTACTTCCGTCTTGTCTCCAGCTTCCAGTACTTCCATCTAATCTCCAGCATCCAGTACTTCCATCTAGTCTGCAGCTTCCAGTACTTCCATCTAGTCTCTAGCTTCTAGTACTTCCATTTAGTCTCCAGCATACAGTACTTCCATCTAATCTCCAGCATCTAGTACTTCAATCTAGTCTCCAGCTTCCGGTACTTCCATCTAGTCTCCAGCATCCAGTACTTCCATCTAGTCTCCAGCTTACAGTACTTCCATCTAATCTTCAGCTTCCAGTACTTCCATCTAATCTCCAGCTTCCAGTACTTCCATCAAGTCTCCAGCTTCCAGTACTTCCTTCTAGTCTCCAGCTTCCAGTACTTCCGGCTAGTCTCCAGCTTCCAGTACTTCCATCTAGTCTCCAGCTTCCAGTACTTCCGTCTAGTCTCCAGCTTCCAGTACTTCCATCTAGTCTCCAGCTTCCAGTACTTCCATCTAGTCTCCAGCTTCCGGTACTTCCATCTAGTCTCCAGCATCCAGTACTTCCATCTAATCTCAAGCATCCAGTACTTCCGTCTAGTCTCCAGCTTCCAGTACTTCCATCTAGTCTCCAGTTTCCAGTACTTCGGTCTAGTATCCAGCATCCAGTACTTCCATCTAGTATCCAGCTTCTAGTACTTCCATCTAGTCTCCAGCTTCCAGTACTTCCATCTAGTCTCCAGCTTCCGGTACTTCCATCTAGTCTCCAGCATCCATTACTTCCATCTAGTCTCCAGCTTCCAGTACTTCCATCTAGTCTCCAGCTTCCAGTACTTCCATCTAGTCTCCAGCTTCCAGTACTTCCATCTAGTCTCCAGCTTCCGGTACTTCCATCTAGTCTCCAGCATCCAGTACTTCCATCTAGTCTCCAGCTTCCAGTACTTCCATCTAATCTTCAGCTTCCAGTACTTCCATCTAATCTCCAGCTTCCAGTACTTCCATCTAATCTCCAGCTTCCAGTACTTCAATCTAGTCTCCAGCTTCCGGTACTTCCATCTAGTCTCCAGCTTCCAGTACTTCCATCTAGTCTCCAGCTTCCAGTACTTCCATCTAATCTCCAGCTTCCGGTACTTCCATCTAGTCTCCAGCATCCAGTACTTCCATCTAGTCTCCAGCTTCCAGTACTTCCATCTAATCTTCAGCTTCCAGTACTTCCATCTAATCTCAAGCATCCAGTACTTCCGTCTAGTATCCAGCATCCAGTACTTCCGTCTAGTCTCCAGCTTCCAGTACTTCCATCTAGTATCCAGCATCCAGTACTTCCATCTAGTCTCCAGCTTCCAGTACTTCCATCTAATCTCCAGCTTCCAGTACTTCCGTCTAGTATCCAGCATCCAGTACTTCCATCTAATCTCAAGCATCCAGTACTTCCGTCTAGTATCCAGCATCCAGTACTTCCATCTAATCTCCAGCATCCAGTACTTCCATCTAGTCTCCAGCTTCCAGTACTTCCATCTAATCTTCAGCTTCCAGTACTTCCATCTAATCTCCAGCTTCCAGTACTTCCATCTAATCTCCAGCTTCCAGTACTTCCATCTAATCTCCAGCTTCCAGTGCTTCTATCTAGTCTCCAGCTTCCAGTACTTCCATCTAGTCTCCAGCTTCCAGTACTTCCATCTAATCTTCAGCTTCCAGTACTTCCATCTAGTCTCTAGCTACCAGTACTTCCATCTAGTCTCCAGCTTCCAGTACTTCCATCTAATCTCCAGCATCCAGTACTTCCATCTAGTCTCCAGCTTCCAGTACTTCCATCTAATCTTCAGCTTCCAGTACTTCCATCTAATCTCCAGCTTCCAGTACTTCCATCTAATCTCCAGCTTCCAGTACTTCCATCTAGTCTCCAGCTTCCAGTACTTCCGTCTAGTCTCCAGCTTCCAGTACTTCCATCTAGTCTCCAGCTTCCAGTACTTCCATCTAATCTTCAGCTTCCAGTACTTCCATCTAATCTCCAGCTTCCAGTACTTCCATCTAATCTCCAGCTTCCAGTACTTCCATCTAATCTCCAGCTTCCAGTATTGCCATCTAGTCTCCAGCTTCCAGTACTTCCATCTAGTCTCCAGCTTCCAGTACTTCCATCTAATCTCAAGCATCCAGTACTTCCGTCTAGTATCCAGCATGCAGTACTTCCATCTAATCTCCAGCATCCAGTACTTCCATCTAATCTTCAGCTTCCAGTACTTCCATCTAATCTCCAGCATCCAGTACTTCCATCTAATCTCCAGCTTCCAGTACTTCCATCTAATCTTCAGCTTCCAGTACTTCCATCTAATCTCAAGCATCCAGTACTTCCGTCTAGTATCCAGCATCCAGTACTTCCATCTAATCTCCAGCATCCAGTACTTCCGTCTAGTCTCCAGCTTCCAGTACTTCCATCTAGTCTCCAGCTTCCAGTACTTCCGTCTAGTCTCCAGCATCCAGTACTTCCGTCTAGTCTCCAGCTTCCAGTACTTCCATCTAGTATCCAGCATCCGGTACTTCCATCTAGTCTCCAGCTTCCAGTACTTCCATCTAATCTCCAGCTTCCAGTACTTCCGTCTAGTATCCAGCATCCAGTACTTCCATCTAATATCAAGCATCCAGTACTTCCGTCTAGTATCCAGCATCCAGTACTTCCATCTAATCTCCAGCATCCAGTACTTCCATCTAGTCTCCAGCTTCCAGTACTTCCATCTAATCTTCAGCTTCCAGTACTTCCATCTAATCTCCAGCTTCCAGTAATTCCATCTAATCTCCAGCTTCCAGTACTTCCATCTAGTCTCCAGCTTCCAGTACTTCCATCTAGTCTCCAGCTTCCAGTACTTCCATCTAATCTTCAGCTTCCAGTACTTCCGTCTAGTCTCTAGCTACCAGTACTTCCATCTAGTCTCCAGCTTCCAGTTCTTCCATCTAATCTCCAACATCCAGTACTTCCATCTAGTCTCCAGCTTCCAGTACTTCCATCTAATCTTCAGCTTCCAGTACTTCCATCTAATCTCCAGCTTCCAGTACTTCCATCTAATCTCCAGCTTCCAGTACTTCCATCTAGTCTCCAGCTTCCAGTACTTCCGTCTAGTCTCCAGCTTCCAGTACTTCCATCTAGTCTCCAGCTTCCAGTACTTCCATCTAATCTTCAGCTTCCAGTACTTCCATCTAATCTCCAGCTTCCAGTACTTCCATCTAATCTCCAGCTTCCAGTACTTCCATCTAATCTCCAGCTTCCTGTATTGCCATCTAGTCTCCAGCTTCCAGTACTTCCATCTAGTCTCCAGCTTCCAGTACTTCCATCTAATCTCAAGCATCCAGTACTTCCGTCTAGTATCCAGCATGCAGTACTTCCATCTAATCTCCAGCATCCAGTACTTCCATCTAATCTTCAGCTTCCAGTACTTCCATCTAATCTCCAGCTTCCAGTACTTCCATCTAATCTCCAGCTTCCAGTACTTCCATCTAATCTCCAGCTTCCAGTACTTCCATCTAATCTCCAGCTTCCAGTACTTCCATCTAGTCTCCAGCTTCCAGTACTTCCATCTAATCTCAAGCATCCAGTACTTCCGTCTAGTATCCAGCATCCAGTACTTCCATCTAATATCCAGCATCCAGTACTTCCATCTAGTCTCCAGCTTCCAGTACTTCCGTCTAGTCTCCAGCTTCCAGTACTTCCATCTAATCTCCAGCATCCAGTACTTCCATCTAGTCTCCAGCATCCAGTACTTCCGTCTAGTCTCCAGCATCCAGTACTTCCATCTAATCTTCAGCTTCCAGTACTTCCGTCTTGTCTCCAGCTTCCAGTACTTCCATCTAATCTCCAGCTTCCAGTACTTCCATCTAATCTCCAGCATCCAATACTTCCATCTAGTCTGCAGCTTCCAGTACTTCCATCTAGTCTCTAGCTTCTAGTACTTCCATTTAGTCTCCAGCATCCAGTACTTCCATCTAATATCCAGCTTCCAGTATTTCCATCTAATCTCCAGCATCTAGTACTTCAATCAAGTCTCCAGCTTCCGGTACTTCCATCTAGTCTCCAGCTTCCAGTACTTCCATCTAGTCTCCAGCTTCCAGTACTTCCATCTAGTCTCCAGCTTCCGGTACTTCAATCTAGTCTCCACCATCCAGTACTTCCATCTAGTCTCGAGCTTCCAGTACTTCCATCTAATCTTCAGCGTCCAGTACTTCCATCTAATCTCCAGCTTCCAGTACTTCCATCTAATCTTCAGCTTCCAGTACTTCCATCTAGTCTCCAGCTTCCAGTACTTCCATCTAATCTTCAGCTTCCAGTACTTCCGTCTTGTCTCCAGCTTCCAGTACTTCCATCTAGTCTCCAGCTTCCAGTACTTCCATCTAATCTTCAGCTTCCAGTACTTCCGTCTTGTCTCCAGCTTCCAGTACTTCCATCTAATCTCCAGCTTCCAGTACTTCCATCTAATCTCCAGCATCCAGTACTTCCATCTAGTCTGCAGCTTCCAGTACTTCCATCTAGTCTCTAGCTTCTAGTACTTCCATTTAGTCTCCAGCATCCAGTACTTCCATCTAATCTCCAGCTTCCAGTATTTCCATCTAATCTCCAGCATCTAGTACTTCAATCTAGTCTCCAGCTTCCGGTACTTCCGACTAGTCTCCAGCTTCCAGTACTTCCATCTAGTCTCCAGCTTCCAGTACTTCCGTCTAGTCTCCAGCTTCCAGTCCTTCCATCTAGTCTCCAGCTTCCAGTCCTTCCATCTAGTCTCCAGCTTCCAGTCCTTCCATCTAGTCTCCAGCTTCCAGTCCTTCCATCTAGTCTCCAGCTTCCAGTCCTTCCATCTAGTCTCCAGCTTCCAGTATTTCCATCGAGTCTCCAGCTTCCAGTACTTCCATCTAGTCTCCAGCTTCCAGTACTTCCGTCTAGTCTCCAGCTTCCAGTACTTCCATCTAATCTCCAGCATCCAGTACTTCCATCTAGTCTCCAGCATCCAGTACTTCCGTCTAGTCTCCAGCATCCAGTACTTCCATCTAATCTTCAGCTTCCAGTACTTCCGTCTTGTCTCCAGCTTCCAGTACTTCCATCTAATCTCCAGCTTCCAGTACTTCCATCTAATCTCCAGCATCCAATACTTCCATCTAGTCTGCAGCTTCCAGTACTTCCATCTAGTCTCTAGCTTCTAGTACTTCCATTTAGTCTCCAGCATCCAGTACTTCCATCTAATATCCAGCTTCCAGTATTTCCATCTAATCTCCAGCATCTAGTACTTCAATCAAGTCTCCAGCTTCCGGTACTTCCATCTAGTCTCCAGCTTCCAGTACTTCCATCTAGTCTCCAGCTTCCAGTACTTCCATCTAGTCTCCAGCTTCCGGTACTTCAATCTAGTCTCCACCATCCAGTACTTCCATCTAGTCTCGAGCTTCCAGTACTTCCATCTAATCTTCAGCGTCCAGTACTTCCATCTAATCTCCAGCTTCCAGTACTTCCATCTAATCTTCAGCTTCCAGTACTTCCATCTAGTCTCCAGCTTCCAGTACTTCCA
>OZ024864.1:1658900-1671400 GCA_964017155.1 Oasisia sp. SBJ-2009 | reverse complement strand
GCGCATGCGCAGAAACGTCAATCGGACTGTTTATCATGACCGGGAAAATGTAAGCGCGACAACGCCATGCTTGAAAGGACGAAGAGCCAACTGATATCTGCTAAAATATCATCCTACACCTGCGTCTTATATAGGACACAATTACCCCGTTGGAGGGGACTTTTCTCTGCATAGTTATCCAATGTATTGGAATGGACTGTATATAACGGTTCTTCTTCTTCTTGTGGTTGGCTCATCACTCTATGTTAGCCACATGTTTGTGACTGGAGTATTGTCGAGCTTGGTTTTCAGAGTTGTCTTTCTCTAGAATTAGTGAGTCCACTACAGGTTACACCTTTACCTCCTGTTTGGGATCTTTTACTTCCCCTGACATAGACACCAGATAGAAGGGACCACCGGCTTTTAGTGTCTCTTTTTGTTTTTGTTTTTCAGACACCGCGACGTATGTTTGAAGCTGTCGCTTCCATTTCATAAACGAATCCGCCATATTCGGGTCATTTACAAGTAACTTTGGCGGCGAGTGAAGTTAGGCACCGTCAGACCTAGCGTCACGTGACCGCGGTCAGTGGCTAGTACCTCCTAGCGGTCATCGCAATGGCGAAATTAAACATTGTTTATCGTTATTATATGCCGGAATATGTATGTGTCCATGTGTGTGTGAGTGTATATGTGTGTTTATGTATGTGTATGTGTGTGAGTGAGTGAGTGTGTGTGAGTGTGTGTGTGTGTGTGTGTGTGTGTGTGTGTGTGTGTGTGTGTGTGTGTGTGTGTTTGTGTGTGTGTGTGTGTGTGTGTGTGTGTGTGTGTGTGTGTGTGTGTGTGTGTGTGTGTTTGGAGTGTGTGTATGTGTGTGTGTGTGTGTGTGTGTGTGTGTGTGTGTGTGTGTGTGTTTGTGTGTGTGTGTGTCCCGAATGCCACTACGGCACTAGTTTGTCGGCTAGCTGAGAGCGTTACTGGGTGTATAGTGTTACATATCTACAAGACTTCATCTACACTAGTAGTACCACTCAACATTAATAACATACGACGCGGGCTCCGTTAATCGTAATATGTTGTTACAGAATGTGGTAAAATTACCGTTTTCAAAGGGTGGCCGTTCAAAGAGGTGGCCGCTTTGATGTATTCCATGTACTATCCGAGCGGTAGGCATGTTTGGCACACGTTCTATAGAAACCAATAATTACAGGTCGCTCAAGTCTTATTAACTGCACTGTATCGCGTATTAACACAGCCTCGGTGCTTGGCACGAGATACACCAGATTATGGACAGATTAATGGTCAATACTCCAGCGGTACATTGCCGGTAAGTGACTTTGCAAATCACTTATGTAAAGCTATCAAAGGCACGCCTAACCAGCGCGCCGCTGATTGGCTGCAAGTGCAAAGAAGGACGTCAGACGTACCTGTCACGCGCATTTCAATGTGGCGCGCGAGTGCTGATATTCCCCGAGACATTCATCCGTCCATGTTTCCGTCCGCCGATATTCACCAAACGGTTCAACAGCAACCCGCACCGAATCTCAACAACAAATCTAACTTGTTTTTCCACGATACCCACCACGGGTTTTAACTGCACCCCCGTCCCTGATATTCAAAAAAATTTCCAACTCGTTAACATTTCCAATGTCGTCACCTCGTCACCCAATACTCAACGAAATTTCAAACTATATCACCGATACTTGTCGATTTCATCAAGTCTTCCAACTTCATCCTCCAATACTCATCAACACTTCCAAGTGCCCCCTCACCCGATACTCGTAACGACACAAAAACATTATTTTGATTAGTAACATAATGTGGTTAAATGGCCGTTTTCAAATCATGGCCGTTTCCAAGAGGTGGCTGCTTTCGGGTATTCTAAGTGCTATCGGTGCGGTAGACATATTTGGGACACTCTGTAGAAACCAATAATTAGACGTCGGTGAAATCTTATTAACTGTGCTTTATAGCGTATTAACACAACTTCGGTGCATGTTGTTAGATATACTAGATTATGGACAGATTAATGGGCGACACTCCAGCGGTACATTGTCGACAAGACATAATGTCTTATAAGTGTTTACGACGCAGCGGGAGGCGACCTATCCCACGGTGATTACAGTTAAACAACTACACAACGGGCGAACAATACCATCGCGTGGTACAAGTCTTAATTGTGCACTCGCTCTATAGAAAACATGTTATTAGCTGCTTGTCTTGGCGATGTTGCAATATATCGAGCTTGTGTGTAGTTTAATTAATGCTACAATCGCGTATAGTTACATGGCATCGTTAAGTATTGTATTAATAAGTTATATTAGGCGCACCGCCGACAATTAATATTGATCAGTCGTGTCGTGACGAATCGTGACTTATCTAAACAGTCTCCCCATGTTTAATTCGATGTTTAATTTATTACTTACCATGGCAAATGATGTCGTAAAATATGTAAGTGGCGGTGTATAAATGCTACATGTTAAAATATGGCAGGGATTGGGGAAAAAACAAGTAAATATATTTAAATAATGTATTTTGTATATATTATTTTTGAAAGTTCAATATACTAATGTAAGTAATAACAACGATGTGTAAATGACTATGTACTAATACAAAATATAGAAATACATATTCACAAGTACACAGACACGTGCGCACGTGTTAACACACATTCTATGCACGCGCACACGCATAAACACACGCTCGTGTACGCACCTGTACACCCGCATACACAAGCACACACACGCGCATCCCCATCCGCACGCTTGGGCACATGCACTCAGCCCAACACGGCTGAGTCATAACCAGTTCATCCCAACACAGCTGAGTCATAACCAGCCCAACCCAACACAGCAGAGTCATAACCAGTCCAGCCCAACATAGCTGAGGCACAACCAGCCCATCCCAACACAGCTGAGTCATAACCAGTCCAGCCCAACATAGCTGAGTCATAACCAGCCCAGCCCAACATAGCTGAGTCATAACCAGTCCAGCCCAACATAGCTGAGTCACAACCAGCCCATCCCAACACAGCTGAGTCATAACCAGTCCAGCCCAACATAGCTGAGTCATAACCAGTCCAGCCCAACATAGCTGAATCACAACCAGCCCATCCCAACACAGCTGAGTCATAACCAGTCCAGCCCAACATAGCTGAGTCATAACCAGCCTATCCCAACACAACTGAGTCATAACCAGTCGAGCACAACATAGCTGAGTCACAACCAGTCCAGCCCAACACACCTGAGTCATAACCAGCCCAGTCCAACACAGCTGACTCATAACCAGCCCAGCCCAACACGGCTGAGTCATAGCCAGCCCAGCCCAGCCCCAGCTGTGTCATAACCAGTCGAGCCCAACACAGCTGTGTCATAACCAGTCGAGCCCAACACAGCTGTGTCATAACCAGTCGAGCCCAACACAGCTGACTCATAACCAGCCCAGCCCAACACGGCTGAGTCATAACCAGTCCAGTCCAACACAGCTGACTCATAACCAGCCCAGCCCAACACGGCTGAGTCATAGCCAGCCCAGCCCAGCCCAACACGGCTGAGTCATAACCAGCCCAGCCCAACACAGCTGACTCATAACCAGCCCAGCCCAACACGGCTGAGTCATGACCAGTCCAGTCCAACACAGCTGACTCATAACCAGCCCAGCCCAACACGGCTGAGTCATAGCCAGCCCAGCCCAGCCCAACACAGCTGAGTCATAACCAGTCCAGCCCAACGCAGCTGAGTCATAACCAGTCCAGCCCAACACAGCTGGGTCATAACCAGTCCAGCCCAACACAGCTGAGCCATAACCAGCCCAGTCCAACACAGCTGACTTATAACCAGCCCAGCCTAACACGGCTGAGTCATAACCAGTCCAGCCCAACACGGCTGAGTCATAACCAGCCCCAATGCCGCTACTGATCACCGTGGAGGTCCTAAGTCCATGTCCGGAGAAGTCACGGCTTCTTAGTCTTTCAGGCACATTCTGTGATCTGAATTACCTGTGCGGGTCGTGGACAGGTATATCACGTGACCGCCTCCAGTGGTCTCAGGTGTCGGTCATTGGTCAGTCGGCCTGATGTATACATCGACTTAGTTTCTAGTTCACCGTCTTTCAGTGGAATGCAAGGTTTTCGAGGTATAGTTTGCTATAACACGATTTGGTATTTTGAATTATAAACGTGATTTCACCTGAAGGAACTTGATGGAAATTTAACTATCATCAACTTAAAATACAACATGTTGCTCCATCTGCCATTCAGTGCGTACAGCATACATACCATCCATTTCACTCAACAAAGTCCGATTTCATTAATTTGCTACAGCTCCGGCGTAAATCCGCCAAAGGCGTATTAAACAAATAATCGCGCTTTGTTGTGTCGACGCCATGTTCAAAGTAAAGACAGTATTTAAGACTTCCGGTCTAAACAATGCGGCGAGTCGGAGGAAGTGTGCAAAGGTAGTAGAGTTGAGGCTTGCTGTATTCACCCCGGGGCTGTTGGTGGGTGTGTTAGGCGACTAGCGGGGATGGGTGGACCACGTGACACTGGTGGTCTACGCAGTCAGAACGTAGGCACTGCTTATATATTACATGGATGATTGGTTCACAAAAGATGTGTTCTTGAATGGTCTACAGTGACTTGTTAACAGCGTCGCTGTCGCCTTTGGTTACAAAACATTCAACAAGACTGTGTTGAGTTGTTTGACTACTCGGCTACGTGTGATCGACTTGTACATCGGCTACGGTTGGAGACCAAGTAACACCCTTCAGATCATACACCCAGCACCAACTTCGCTAATATCACAAGTTTGAACTACATTTAACACGACGGTCCCTTCCATACAGGTAGGTCTACACGTCTGTGCTTGTGTTATACTTCTTTGCACAGTGACGACGCTATAGGCCCGGCTAACATTGCCGACTGTATTCTAGCCACGACCGATATATTTATATAATCTGTTGATACCATAGTTGCATAGGCAATGCTAGTATGTGTGTGTGTGTGTGTGTGTGTGTGTGTGTGTGTGTGTGTGTGTTTGTGTGTGTGTGTGTGTGTTTGTGTGTGTGTGTGTGTGTGTGTGTGTGTGTGTGTGTGTGTGTGTGTGTGTATACACATATATATAGATACGTATATATATATATATATATATACATACGTATATATATATATATATATATATATATATACGTATATATATACGTATATATATACGTATATATATATATATATATATATATACGTATATATATATATATATATATATATATATATATATATATATATATATACGTATATATATACATATATATATATATATATATATATATATATATATATGTATATATATATATATATATATATATATATATATACGTATATATATATATATATATATATATATATATATATATATATATATATATATATATATATATATATATATATATATATATAGTCTCCAGCTCTCAGTACTTCCATCTAGTCTCCAGCTTCCAGTACTTCCGTCTAGTCTCCAGCTTCCATTCAATTTGTTTTTTAATTATGTGTGATCTACATCTTTTGTTGGACTGAAAGGTTCGTCGCAAAACTATGTATTTATATTAAATATATTAAATATATGTATATATATATATATATATATATATATATATATAATACTTATATGGTCATAGCGGGAAATATATAACTATATGTGACAAATTGGTAAACATAATTATTTATCAAAATTATTTACATGATTTCAAATGTGTGTTGTCCATAACCCAAAAGTATAATCTCATGCATTCTTAGAAAATCCCATTTGCTTATAAAGGTATGGCAACATATATTCGCGGAATGCATATACTATTATGTGGTTAGTATTATAAACAATATGTAGTGAACAATCACAAAGTCGTTACCGAGAATGCTACATCGCAGGCTTTATGAGCAATGACAAGCGTGTTTGTCGAACTAATGTCTAGTTATAATAAACGGTTAACTGGACGTCAATGCTCCCAGCCATTGTAGGCGCGCTAGCACATAATTTATACACTAGAAACACCGCAGTTATTGTGAATGTATCAACATGTGATATCAAATAAACTAGCAGCCTTTGGCGCACCGGGTGTTGTGATTTGTTAACACATAGCGCCACTTGACGGGATATTGGAATGCTGAAGGTATTGTCAGATGTACAGACCTTTATTAAAAGTCATTTAAGTACGTCGCTATTTTTTTTAAATCAGAGTACAGCCGCTATCTGGTTGTCAGCGAAATTTTCTTTTAATTACGGTGCGGGTAAACTCAGTACTAGACCAACACATTGTACCTCCCCAAGGTGTTTGCCCTTGATCTCCCACCGTCAGGACTCCCATTCCCTCTCACCCTACAAACACTCCATATCACCCTTTCTTTGGCCTTTTTCTCTGCCCACTGAATCTGGCCTCTGCCCTCTGCAAACCCTCCCGACCTCCAATCTACAACAGAACCCCCGCCTCCGTCACACGCTCCTCCGTCGTTGTTTCCACCCCACATTCCACTTCAATGAGTCCTTCCCCTGTGGTTTCCCCGGTCGAGGTCCCACTGCTCCGAAACTGTTCACCATTCCGTTGGCTATTCCCGTCATCATTTCCCCAAAACCCATTGATCAGAAAAGGGGTCGGGTTCGTGATACTTTTTCCTTGATCCGTTTCCCATTTCCAGATCCCCTTTTTCTTGTTCATCCCATGATCCAGTCAGCGGTCGTTTGTGGACAATGACGGAACTGAAGTAGCCATTTCAAATTTTCGTAACAACCGTCCAGGGTTATTAGTTAGAATATCGTTGAAATCTTGATTAAACAAAATAAGTCCTAGTGTAGCCTACGTCTTGTATATGTGTATTTTGTGGGGAACTGATATCACCCAAAACGACGCACTCGTGTCTGACATTAAGGTGCTTTGACGACGCTGTATTGTTGGACATTGACGAGACCGTATTGTTGGACAATATTTTTAATGTATTGGCACACAAGATATATAATTATGGGATCCGATAAACAAGAATTCCAGCCGCTGCGAGGCAAACACCAAGTTTACACGGCAGTAACCTTACACTCGCTGTAGCGCTTACATTTTTCCGCCGTTATAAACGTTCCGGTTGACGTTTCTGCGCATGCGTGACAAATGTAAAATCATCTTTGTGCAGCGAAACGGCAAAGCATTTATGCTATGTTTAGTTAGGATGTATATAACCTCTCATCAAACTTATTTGTCGGAAATTAACACGAGGTAAACAAGTTTTGAGGCATGTTTTAGCAAGCGCAAATCATGTGACTGTAGTGCTGTAACGGTGTTTTAAACAAACTTAATATTTAAAAACAGTTCTTTACAGTAATCACCACAGGAGAGTTATCGAACAGCCCGTGGCATATAATATCAAAACATGCTTTTTCGTTTCGCTGCACATTGATGATTTTACCTTTACCGCGCATGCGCAGAAACGTCAATCGGAATGTTTATCACGACCGGGGAAATGTAAGCACGACAACGCTATGCTTGAAAGGACGAAGAGCCAACTGATATCTGCTCCAATATCACCCTACACCTGCGTCTTGTGTAGGACATAATTACCCTGTTGGGGGTGACTTTTGTCTGCATAGTTATCCAATGTATTGGAATGGACTGTACGTAACCGGTTGACTGAGGGTTGTCATTGTTTAATATGCGTATGCATTGATACAACGTCTCTACTGTGTATTGTCCGAGCTGCCGACTACACTAGTGGGAACAACAAACAACAGTTCACTGCTCCATTCAGGTTGTTCACACCAGAATTCTGTTTTTCTTTTTGTGGGGTACAGATACATTAATCACATACCGTACATATTACCTGGTTTGAATTATGTACCAATATGTCCTTCTCTAAAAGAAAGACAACTTCTGGCTTTCATCCTTTACCATGCAAACAACGTCTACGGTGTCTACGGTGTCTACGGTGTCTACGGTGTCTACGGTGTCTACGGTGTCTACGGTGTCTACGGTGTCTACGGTGTCTACGGTGTCTACGGTGTCTACGGTGTCTACGGTGTCTACGGTGTCTACGGTGTCTACGGTGTCTACGGTGTCTACGGTGTCTACGGTGTCTACGGTGTCTACGGTGTCTACGGTGTCGTTAGTACCGAATTGATTCTTGTAACATGTACTCGTTACAAATACATTTTTTTAACATATTATATTTTCTTGTCATATTTGGATACCAACAACACGTGAATATCATACGTATTCTGATAGCCTTTCTTTTAGAGAAGGACCTATAGACACATAATTCAAACCAGGTAATATGTACGGTATGTGATTAATGTAGCTGTACCCCACAACAAGAACAACAGAATTCTGGTGTGAACAAACGCCATTCCTTTGGTGTTTGCAATTGTGAGACTATCATATAAATACAACACAATTAGTTCAAATCCAGTTCTCCTTTTATAAAGTAGGTTATATTGAAAATTGCATAAACAAAATAACTTATAATAACAACAGTACTGCAAATAAAATATTTAATCATTTAGACATATATAGTACCGTATAGTCCGTAGCGACTTCAATACCTGTACCTAGCCCTGTTGTAAGCGGAGCATTTTGCGATGTTCCAGTGGCTCGAAGTTGAGATTAAATCTGTAATTTTATTTTAGTTGTCTTTAGTTGAACAAATCACCGAGCTTTGTTGTGCCGATGTCGGATTCGGAGTAACAGAAATGTGCACTCGCTGACACACGAGGCGACTAGCGGACGTGAGGGGCTCTCGTGACACTGGTGGACTACGCAGTCACAACGTAGACACTGTTTATGTATTTTCATGGTTGACTGATTCAGAAAAGACGTGTTACTGAATGGCCTACAGTGACGTATTAACAACGTCGCTGTCGCCTTTGGTTACAGAACATTCAACAAGACAGTGTTGAGTTGTTTGACTACTCGGCAACGTGTGATCAACCAACCCACCAAACCCTTGTATATCGGCTACGGCCAGAGACCAAGTAATAACTTTCAGATCCTGCAGCCAGCATTAACTTCATCTAATACCAGAAGTTTGACCTACATTTAACAAGACGGTGCCTGTCATACAGGTAGGTCTACACGGGTGTGCTTGTGTCATACGTCACTGCACAGTGACAACGCTATATGCCCAGCTCCCATTGCCGACTGTGTTCAAGCCACGATCGATATATTTGTATAATGTGTAGACGTCATAATGTTATAGGCATTGATATTGAAGTCAGCTGGTGTGTGTGTGTGTGTGTGTGTGTGTGTGTGTGTGTGTGTGTGTGTGTGTGTTTGTGTGTGTGTGTGTGTTTGTGTGTATGTGTGTGTATGTGTGGGTGTGTGTGCGTGTGTGTGTGTGCGTGTGTGTGTCAGTGCGTCAGCATGATTTTTATAAGTGTGTATATAATAAACACACACACACATACATGTGACCCACCTGCACGAAACCAGTCGCTTGTCGCTAGATTATACACACACACAAACACACAATCATATATAAACTCATATTATGATTCTGTGTTTCTGTGGATATGAAGACGTAGGTGGACAAGAGATGGGTGGGTGGATGGAGAATTATACGTAGGTGGACAAGAGATGGGTTGGTGGATGGAGAATGATGACGTAGGTGAACAAGAGATGGGTGGGTGGATGGAGAATTATACGTAGGTGGACAAGAGATGGGTTGGTGGATGGAGAATGATGACGTAGGTGAACAAGAGATGGGTGGGTGGGTGGAGAATGATGACCTAGGTGAACAAGAGATGGGTTGGTGGATGGAGAATGAAGACGTAGGTGGACAAGAGATGGGTTGGTGGATGGAGAATGATGACGTAAGTGGACAAGAGATGTGTTGGTGGATGGAGAATGATGACGTAGGTCGACAAGAGATGTGCTGGTGGATGGAGAATGATGACGTAGGTGGAAAAGAGATGGGTTGGTGGATGGAGAGTGATGACATATGTGGACAAGAGATGGGTGGGTGTATGGAGAATGATGACGGAGGTGGATAAAAAGATGGGTTGGTGGATGGAGAATGATGACGTAAGTGGACAAGAGATGTGTTGGTGGATGGAGAATGATGACGTAGGTGGACAAGAGATGTGTTGGTGGATGGAGAATGATGACGTAAGTGGACAAGAGATGTGTTGGTGGATGGAGAATGATGACGTAGGTGGAAAAGAGATGGGTTGGTGGATGGAGAATGATGACGTATGTGGACAAGAGATGGGTGGGTGTATGGAGAATGATGACGGAGGTGGATAAAAAGATGGGATGGTGGATGGAGAATGATGACCTAGGTGGACAAGAGATGGGTGGGTGGATGGAGATTGATGACGTAGGTGAACAAATGATGGGTGGTTTGAGAGATAATTAATAGTTTTTATGAAGACTGATCAAGGGAACAGAACATTCAAGGTTCGAGAAAGGCAGGATTCTAAAAAGACGACACCGCGTACACCACCGTCACTACGCAGCGTAATAGGAGTATGTTGTTTTACACAACTATAAAGACGCGATTTGCTAATGGACTAAACATACTAAATCAGTACCAGTTATAAAATTATACATAAATAGTTAATACATTTGTTCGTTTGTAGTGACATTCTTTCTTACTCATAACACGAATGAAACCCATTTCGCGGTAGACGAACCCTGCCACATTTTATGCTGAGTCAGTAATTAAGTAATAAAACTGATATCTAATGGATACCGTTACCAGTAGACACACAAACCCATAAATATATCTTCACCGCTACATAACTGAAGGGTTTTGTAAATAAAACAAAAATCAGTAATCAAAACACCAATGACCTTTAAAAGATGTTTGAAGGTCAAAACATGTGTTGCGCCCAAGTCGCTAGGTCGCAGATTAATCCGTGAAAGTTTCGCATCCGAGATGCAATGGGAACCTTAAAATTATCGCGTACTTATACATGCTCGGTTATGGTTAGGTATTGATTCACTTGACATGCGTAGGTTTAGCATTAGTAGCAGTAACAGCAGTAATGGGGCCGTTGCAACAACAACTGTCGCAACATTATAACTATATAGTAGTAGTGGTAGTGGTGGTGGCGGTGGTGGTGGCGGTGACGGTGGCGGTGGCGGTGGCGGTGGCGGTGGCGGTGGCGGCGGCAGCGGCAGCGGCAGCAGAAGCAGCAGTAGCAGTAGCAGTAGCAGTAGCAGTAGCAGTAGTAGTAATAGTTGTTGTTGTTGTGTTGTTGTTGTAACAACAGTAACACTGCAGTGATCGGTGTCTCCAATCGGTGGCTTGACTATGGACATAATTACATCACACAAAAATGCTGAGCGGCTCCGTCCGCCGTCGCCCTGGGGTGTATGTAAAGAATGGATACAAATAGTTGTGCACATTTGCGAGATTGTAGTTACGTAATGACAGCGACAACAGTCCAATGTCCAGCTTGCAGAACAATTCAATTTATTTCAAAACACACAACATTAAAAAGCAAGCATTACAAATAATAAGTCACATGGTACGAATGAAATACAATTAAGAAGTATGTTTTGAAAAGGAGTAGACATGAAGTGAAACACTTATATGTGTAATATAGTATTTCTCACGCACAAGGATAACCCTGCTCCAGCGCAGAATCATGTACAAGCGTCCACCCCCATCTTTCTACCTCGGTCGTCTGCATTTTGCGGTCAAGCCGGGTGTGACATAAAGATGCCCTGATGACTGCTCCACGAGCAGAACCAGAACAGTCGATCCAGGTCCCGGCGACGGTCATGTGACAAGTGTCTCTGATTCCGTTGACCAATGTTGCGTTGGCCGGAACTCGTCCGTCTAAACACAACACAAAGAACGACGTTATGTGCACACTCGTACACTAAGCCCACACGTTTGCAGATACACGATGGCGTACGTTTTCATACATGGTGATGTGTGCTAAGTCAGTGTTTTGAAGCTTTGACATGTTCACGATGCGGTTGGTAAAATTTGTTTTGGTAAAATTTAATAAAACAAAAAGCTCCAGACATCGCCCAAGATAGTTCACTTTTAAAAGGGTGAATATCAGGGCCGTGAGTCTTAGTGGTCGCCTTCTCGTGAAAAATGGTTCTGACTCTATGTCTGCGGGTCTCACATCCAGTATCACAAGCTCCTGGCAAACGACTGTATGTTATATTAACGTCCAGTATCACAAGCTCCTGTCACAAGCGTGTATATTGTACCATTTCAGCACTCCATCTGCATACTACAATGCAATCGTATTTTCCAGACCCAGTATACTAACATCACAAAGACATCAGTATCATGACTGAGGATTCTGATTACATCCTTACCAAATTCTGCAGCTTGTGGTATGTATGCTATCATAGTGACATCAGCCTCATCGTGTTTGAATGCACCATCGTCTCGACTGTCCATTGTTACATTTGGACCGAGGTTGAATAAGGACAGCGCCCGTGAGAGTTCCCGCTTGGTGTGCTTGTTCTTGAGAATGGCATCCCGATTGGGTAGTGGACTGCTGGCGGTCAGGTTGTAATCTGTGGCACCTTCA
>OZ024864.1:1626400-1653900 GCA_964017155.1 Oasisia sp. SBJ-2009 | reverse complement strand
ATTACAGTATAGGGCGAAAATTATTACATTATCGGTTAGCAAGTTTATTACATTATCGATTGATGTTATTACATTATGAGGCGGTTATTACATTATCGGTTGATTTTATTACATTATCGGGCAGTTATTACATTACCGGGCGATTATTACATTATCGGTTGTAACACCCCGGTACTAGGCAATCTGAAATGTGACCAACTCCCTTTAGGGTCGTTGTTCTGTAACGGGGCTTGCTGCACGTGATAAATGACTATGTCACCACAAATACGCTGTCAGCGCGATGATGGTGACAAGAGAGATGACATGGTAGTGTTGACAATGACAGTTGCTATAACTACTTGAATGTCTGTTACAGCTCCACCAGCGAACAGGACCACCTCAATTGCTGCAGCGAACACACCAGGTGAGTCCGTTACGTCAGCGTGGAACTTGTTCTCGTAGACAGCGCCGATTTTCGTTGTTTTATGGAACATTGGTAAATGATCTGGAAGCATTAACGTTTGTATTTTTAGCAAAGTACTACACATTCGCACTCATATTTGTACATGATTTACGGCAATAATACCAAAAAAGTGCGTGATTCGTGAAGGTGGAACCGACGGTCAAAATGACGTCATAGGAAAGAAATTGCTAATTGTCATAGATTCTTGCATTCCGTTAGAACGACTGCAGTAACATTAATGGAATACATATAATATTACCAAATATTTCGTAAGTGTAAGTAAATATACTAAATGTGTAGTCTACGCTGAGTTTCAACGTGGATAACATAGGTCTAATTTTTCCAGTCTGCTTTTTCTCTATGCTGAGTCTAGACACGACATTTCTTTGGTGTTTTTGGACGTAGGCTACGTGAGTGACTAAGTGTTCTACGAGATCAATTATGGCATCATATTTAATGTCATGTCCAGGCGATGGTAGTCAATATAACGACAACAACGAAGTCTGTTTCAGCTCCTACCGACGAAATGATCAAAGAGGTTACGGCAGCGGCAAAACGAGGTACCCGTTCATGTCGTTAGTTATGTATGGAACAATTACTGCGCAACGTTCGCAGTCGCGTGACCATACATATACGAATTATCTGACATTCGCTGTTCTGTAGTTGTGACACATGGCTCTATTAACACATCAGTGCTGGCATTATGTTTGATCTATACCATTAAATGACGCGTTGTTGTTAATATGAATAAGTAGGTAGCCGATTGTACACAAATTCAGGATGCTCCAACACCGAAAACCGAGGCACTCAAACTTGTAAGCATATCCCATGTAAACGACACGTAAAACCACTCTTTTGTTACATGACATACGTGTTTTGTGTACATAACTGGGAGAGTGACATAATATGTGTTATGCATAGTTATCAATATCGACATGTTAGTGTCGTCTGTTTCTTGTGTCACTCCGAAAGTGGACTGTCTATGTAATGGATGTATGACAACGGCGGGTGTCACCTCTGTGTATGACGTCAGGTACACGTGATTGGAACGTGTTGCTTGATAACATGTGTGACAGTTGTAAAGTGAGTAGAAACAAAACTAGATATGTCAGAGCAGGTAATGAACAACCTCCAGACGAGGTCACTTATATTGTGAGTGTTCCTTCAACAGTGTCCGGGGAGAATGCCGCAGACAGGAGTCGCCGGGTCGTCAACGTCATTAAGATTATTCGACGTCACAACTCGCCCGCGCTATGGAAGCACGTTGTTCAGCAAGTTGTCGTTGACGGCGAATTGGCGATTACAGACGGGACGCTCACAAAGACAACTCTGGCTGATTTAACATACGTGCTCAAGAACTGCGACATGTCAGGAGTCACTACCCTAAAGTGAGTACATATAAGTACATGTATTCTCGTGGATGCATGGTTGAATATGCATATCTAGTCTCGTCGGTGATTACCTTTACCATTGACTGTATGTTAGGCGCCACATTTGTGATAATGATGTGATTAGAGGCGAAACTGTTTTTTGTATGAAAAACATAGATGGCATATTGTAGTAATCTTGGACATGAATTAACAGAAAGTTATACTTGAGCTCGGTATTATTATATGTCCCAAATGTTCGTTAGTGCAAAGGCTTTGATTAACAAAGGAGATGATGATGATGCGAACAATATATAGTGTTATGCTAACCCTTTGTTAGACATCATCAAGTTGATTTGGGTATTGAAGGTTTAATAAAACACAACATACTACAACACTATTTTAAAAACGATTTACAGAAATGAGACAACTGTCCTATGATAGTTCCCATACGCAGGTCTACACGGCTCAACACGTTCCTGGTTAGCTGCACAAGTTCACTCACCTGCTAATGTAATTGTTTTTCGTTTATTAACCCTGAAATATTCCCAAATTGATATGATTCGTGCGTACAATAGCATGAAATATATTTTCCGAATATCTTACTTTTCTTAGCTTCATAATTTGTAGAAATTAAATATAAATTAAGACTCTTTATATTTAGGGTGTGCTAGGAGTGTTAAATAGGATTGTTCTTCTGCTAAATACTAATACTAATATTGTATGTTATTAGTAATAATTCCCGCGTAGTCGATCGATGCGCACTATGAAGTGCAAATGCTATACATATGCTACGTGCTGGCTATCAAAGCCAAGTTCCAGATATTTTCTATGGCTCTGTAAGCTATTTAGGAACCCTACATTACTTGTATGGCCAGAGACATTTGACGATTATATGGAGAACCACGTCTCGGTTGCCCCACAGACGGCAACACTGTAAAGTGGGCGTCGCCTCATTATTATGTCGTCTGCTTGAGACAGCCACACTCATGCGCGATTTGTTTTGAAAATTCAATAGTTTACATTTCAGTGTAAAGTGTAACTGTAGCATTATTTTTAAAAGTTGGTCAGATATATCATGTGACATGGTAAGCATAGTATAATAATTGGTTTGCATTTCTTTCCCCAAAATAAGAATAACACGTTTTAATCATGTCTGCTTGGCCTTGGCCGTGGGCAGTTTCTTTCCCGCGAAAATATTGGGTACCTCTATTTAATGAGTAATGCAGTGACAGTCTCGCTTTATGCGCCAGTGGACGTGGAGAGGAAAGTAAACGATGATTAGAATCGCCGCTTGTGTAATTTTGTGTATTAAAATAGTCGCAGATCTAGGCCATTTATAATTTAGTATAATATATGCGCTCATGATGAAGTTATGTCGTATGCTGTGCCTAGGCTACGCCTACAGCTACGCAGTTTTTTTCTATAATGACGCTAGTATTTGATTTGTATGCTGTGTACGATAGACCTATTAAGTACCTGTGTAAATGATATTTTCAGAAAACAATAAAACCGTAACATTATTAACTGTGTCTGTGACTGTCAAGGTTTGACCTCCCATACCCAGTATAAGTCTATAATGAGAGTAAGCACACTAATAAAAACAATAGACTAGTCAATACTATATCCATGGCCTACTATATATCTTATAAGTGTTAGTTTTAGCCAAGAACGCAATCTCTTGTATGATATTATTAATAATTTTATTTATGATTGTGTATAAAATACGTGAAATGTTCGTATGTACAATGGACTAGTTTTCCGGTCGTCGACTGGTCGATGTATTACATTGTATCTCTCGTTGTCGAACGTCGCCGCTAAACTGATACAAATACCACAACAAGTGTCGTTCAAACATGTTGTTTGTCGCCACGTCATACAATGCACCGGGTCGACACATTTGTGAGCAGGAAACAAAATATATCATATTTGTTGAAATGACAGATTAGTAAGTATTGTCCACTTGTGTTGCTGGTCAGTCGATGTATTGGACACAGGTGACATATCAACAAGTGATTATTTGTCATCTGTTGACACGGATTATCTAGATTAATCGACGACAGCGAGTGTCGAGTCTTGTGTTTGTTGTGTTTTAATCGAGGAATATTTCATCCACAGCTTGAGCTGCAACGACGGCCTGCTGAATGACGACAACAGAGCGCGACAGTTGACAGACGCCATCAGGGAGAGCCACATGACACTTGACACATTAAAGTAAGTTGAATTAAATACTACAACATGTGTCAACAGTTGTTGTTTCGTTGATGTCCACGTGTCGTCGTGAGAGAGTTGAGAGTCGCTAGACGAAGTTATCAGTTAAATATAGGAACTTATTGTTTACAGTCTCTCCTACATGGGGCTCACTGACAACAGCCTCGTCATCGTCCCTGACGTCATCACTGACCACACGAGACGACTCAGGTAAGAACACATTTACTTATTCACCCGACATCAGTTCACGTCCACCCATCACACTTTTAGTGATGACTTCATCTTCTCAGATGGTTTTTATTGTACATTTATAAAATAGTTTCGCGTATTTTGAAAGTTGTTAAAATAAACCCAAATTGTACATTTCTCTGATTACACTCGACATTTCCTGTAACGTTCGTTTTAATTGAACTGTTTAAATTGTGCACTGAATCCACACATAAATATTGTTGACAATGAAGTAAATAGTTTGTTTATTGATTCACCCCACAAAATTACCCCACCCTCTAGAATTATCGCTGTTGTGGGTGAGTTAGTTGATTTGTAAATAAAGGTTATTTACTTTTTTCTCCTTCTCTACAGGATTGACGGCGACCACCTGTCACGGGCCAGCGAGGAGACATTCGACCGTCTCCTGACACGGAGACAGGAACTGGCGATAGAGGTGGGGGTGTGGCGGCTGTGGTAAGTTGACGTGTTTAACGTTTGACACGTGCACGTGTTAGTGTGTAACACAGACGCACACGCGTGTGTTGGCCAGTGTCATGTTAGTGTCTTAACACAGACGTACGCAAGTGTGTCAGTGAGTGTCACGTGATGTAAATGCGTTAACACGGCCGTGTGTGGCTGTGTGAGTGTCGTGTGTCGCTGTCAATGTCATGACAATGTCTCCTCTCTCTTACAGCGAGTGTTCGGACTGGGTGGGTCAACTCGAGACAAAGTTTGGCCGCGACAGGATTCAATGGTAGGTGATTGTGTACAGACGTACCACGTAACACACCAACCACCCTACCCCAAATAACACCCCGTCAACACCCGGCCCAACTGTCCATCGACCACGGAGAGTCCCCAAATAACGAATTTATTAGATTCGACGATTGATAAAAAGCCGGCGTCCCAAGTTGAACTCAAACGTCTCACGTTCATGTATCAGTTTTGTATCAAATTATCGCCCGCGTCGCTACGTTACGCGTCGTGATTACGTCACACGTGTCTCGCGACTGTCGAGGAAATGTCCAGAGTAAGATTTAGTCACCACAGGAGGCGGTCAACGGGTATAACACTGACAGTTAACAAGGCCAAGGGGAATATGTAAATTGTTTTTGGGTAAAATGGACTGATGATTTATAAATGTTTCTTTCCTGAATTCATGCCAAAAGGCGTTTAATAAAATTATCTGACAAGTTCTACTAATTCACTACTATTTATTATATTTATCAGTTACAATTATATAACAGTAGCATAATATCTTATTATGATAATTTAATTATTGTTGCTGATATCGTCTGCCTAAGAATAAAGCACATATGTAGAATAGTCATTAAAACAATGAATATCAACAATTTATTGGTATGTTGAAAGTGTAAAATATTGTGAAACTTCCTTATTGTTTCTCTTTATAACTTACTTTTCACAACTTTCAAGTGTTCATTTATATGCATTTGCATTCACTGCTATGTAAATGCGAATATGTATAATCCAGAAATTCTCTATTTATAAAATGTATATGTGTGACTTTATGTTTCTTATGTAACACAGTTTCTTATCAATTCTTTCCGATATTTCAGGTGCTGGGACTGACCGTACACTGACAGCACAGCTTCGTAGACGCGGCGTCAAAGCAACTGATTTTGTGCAGCTCTTTCTGTGGACTCGTTAGTCTATTTCAATAGGTGTGCGAGTTAAGATTAGTAGTTCAGACAATAGAAAATAGAGTCAAACTTCCAACGAGAAGGCAGCCTGTTGCCATTGTGTATCGATGAAAAGAATGTAACATTTAAGTATCAATAACTTTGTAACATTTAGGTATACACAACTCTGTAGTTAATCGCTTGGTGGCACCACAACTTATGTTACATGTGTATGGAATAACTTTGCTTCACAAGTTGAACACACGGCGGAGCCACCTGTATCATGTATCTAACGTACAGTCTACAAGGAAATAAAATATGATGATTTTCTCGTTTCTGCGTGTTTTAGTTCACGACGAACACACAGTAGAACTAGACACTTCTTGTACAACGAACAGTCGTAGTTGACACGGATCTGTACAACACCACAAACACTTGTTAGTTTCATCCCAGTGTCCATACCCTAGTCCATCCTACCTACACGACGGATTAACCCCGCCTCGTCTGCTGTAGTCCTCTTCAGTTGTCGTCCTTTACGTCTTCTCTGAACCCGACCTTGCTGTATGTATTTAAAGTTCCAAGGCTGACCGCAAAAACCCCGACGTCAGACTCGTAAACCCTTCCAACCGCACCCATTGAGACTCACATTATACACACGCACACGCACATACACACATGGTAGGCGAACGTCAACAATGCACTTATATGTATATACACACTTGTACACTCACAAAAGGCACGCGCATGTACGCACACAATCATGACGCGCGGCGCACACCAACACACAAATACATACGCACGCCCTCGCCGACGCATGCACGCCTACACCCGAAAAATGTATCGTTGCACACTCACATGCCTGCCCGCACGCACGCACCGTCGCATGTACAAACGCACGAACACATGCACACGGCACACACTCACAAAAACACGCTCACACTCACACAATCATGCTGCCGCATACGCAGACACAAATATACATACGCACGCACGCACCGTGGCACACACATACACAACTTACACACAAACACACACACGCAACATGCACATACGGTAGGCGTACGTATAAAATGCACATACATATATGTAATTATACACACGTGTACACCCACAAAAGGCATACGCACACACGCATACAATCATGATGCCGCATACGCAGACACAAATATACATACGCGCGCACGCATCGTCGCAACCACGCACAAAACACACACACACACACACACACACACACACACACACACACACACATACACACACACGGTAAGCTTATGTAAACAATGCACATACATTCATGTAATTATACACAAACGTACACTCACAAAATGCACACACACATACGCACACAATCAAGCCGCGCACATGCTCACACAAATATATACGCACACCCACGCCGAAGCATGCACGCCTACACTCGAAAAATGTATTGTTGCACACTCACATGACCACACGCACGCACCGTCGCATGTACACACGCACGAACACATGCACACGGCACACACTCACAAAAACTAGCACACACTCATGCTGCCGCATACGCAGACACAAAAATACACACGCACACACCGTCGCATGTATACACGCACTAACAAACACATGCACACGGCACACACTCACAAAAACAAAAACAGACACAAACATACACACACGCACGCACGGGCCGTCGCATATACACGCGCACAAACACACACATGCACCCGACACACACTCAGAAAAACACGCACACAATCATGCTGCCGCACACGCAAACACAAATACACATACACACGCACGCACCGTCGCATGTACACCTACATCCAAATAAAAATATCGTTGCAGCGACTCATGCCCTCACGCACGCACTCACACACGCACGCACGCACGCACGCACGCACGCACGAATACACACCTAAATGTGAAAATAATGAACTAAGCTAAAGTGTCTTTTGCCGTCGTTCAGGTATAATTGAAAGCGACTTTTTGCCAAGTTAAGTTATTACAGCATCGCGTAGCCAAAGACTTCCATAGCTTACCGAATGTCAGTTTGTTTCAGTTGTTTTAAACAATAATGTTGAGCCTACAGCTTTTTGATCCAGCTTTATAATAAATACCTACATGATTGAGTTGTAAGACCCACTGAATGTGAGAGTAGGTACATTTTGTTCACTCCCCGAGTAAAACTCTACAAGAATCACAGAAACTTCTCGAGCGATGTCACGACGCCGTCCCATCTACCATCTCCGGGCTCCGTCGTCCGGGGTTCCTTAGAGAAGACAGCGACAGCAATGACACCAACGGTTATTTCACAATAACCACTAACTTTGGTTTGTTATGACACATCGTAAAATCGATTTTCAAATGGTATTTGGCAGGCTATTTTCAATATTTCCAATGTTTCATATCTTAACTTAGGTAAGGGAATTTAAATTGCTTCGAAATTAATATTGTGGAAGTGTAGCCCACGTTGATCGCCAGATGGCGGAACTGACGGGGGAATTACCAGTGTGCTGGACCTGGTCAGCCCCGGTGTCCGCTGACCAGCTGACGAATCCGTGACCGCAACGGTATCGGGCCAGGATTCTTTGTTGTTACTATCACAATTTCCGTTAATAATACATCAAGTATTCCAATACGGTTGTTACTCGCAAGTTTTAAATAAAACAACTTGCGCGATAAGCAATTTGAGGACATTCTGTCCGGGCGTGACGTAGGCCCAATGTCACCAGTGCTACATCACAACACGGAAAAGCGGAATAGCATTTGCACGCGCATGCCAGGTATGCGTTAGGCCGAATCTGGGACTGGCCGAATCTGTGACCACGACACCGGTACTGACCAGCAGGGGCCGGGAGTCTATAAATAAGCGCAGTCCCCAGGGTTCCTCGCTCAATTTCACCACCACGACTGACTGACAGCTAGACCAACTGAGTTAGACTGACGTGACGGCGACACTACACATTCACAAACACGCGAAAGACAGCAAGGTGTCTCCCCGTTGACATTGTGACACGTGGTGCACCGATCGTTAGTAATCCGGGCCCTAATCACACCCCAGCACGTGCGCTGCTGTGAACAGCGGCAGCGTGACAACTGACCACCAACGGTCGAGACAGCGCCCAACGTATCCCAGTCTTGCGACAGCCGAGTAGATTATCGCCGTCGCTTTGACAAGTGAAGTACCTGATTAAAACACCGACTGTAATCAGCCGCTGTTAGCCATGCGCGGTCCCGCCAAAAGGGGCTATACGCAGTAAGTATACGTCACTTGGATAATTGCCAAATGTTCTTGCAAATTCCATACGCCAGTAGGCCTGCGTATCTTCAATTAACTACCATTATGATATAAAAAAAATTCTGGCAAACATCAAACATTTGACTAAAGATCAACTACAATGTTTTTATCACATTTAAGTAGTATGATAATTACTTTCCATTTCCCTTGCTGGTTGGATATTCCACTGCGTCTAAATAGCATTTAAACCTTTTACATTTTACGGTAGTCGGCACAATTATTTATGTCTGAATTATTTTTCAGTAGTATATAGGGATCCTTTTCTCCTGTTTTCATCCAATTTTAGTTTATCCACGCCAAGAACGAACATCCGCCCCAAAAAGCCTGTCCCCCCCCCCACACTCATCACCGCCTGAGAAGCAGGAAATGCCACACGACGTGATTGAGACAAACACTGCCGCTCCACTAGGTGGAGACACTGCATGCTCCTTTCCACAGGATGGGTCTCAGTATTCCTGGAATCACACTGACCCACTTCCCCAGGCGTGCCTAACGTAACGTGTCTACCAAGTTTCGCAGTTGACCTGCCCACACATTCTGACATTACCAGCGTACATGACTGGTTTTTTCAGTTTCAAACCAATATATGTCAGAAATGGGAGTGACAATTCCACGAAATGGCACACAACATTTCAATCAATCAATCAATCAGTCAATCAATCAATCAATCAGTCAGTCAGTCAGTCAGTCAGTCAGTCAGTCAGTCAGTCAGTCAGTCAGTCAGTCAGTCAGTCAGTCAGTCAGTCAGTCAGTCAGTCAGTCAGTCAGTCAGTCAGTCAGTCAGTCAGTCAGTCAGTCAGTCAGTCAGTCAGTCAGTCAGTCAGTCAGTCAGTCAGTCAGTCAGTCAGTCAGTCAGTCAGTCAGTCAGTCAGTCAGTCAGTCAGTCAGTCAGTCAGTCAGTCAGTCAGTCAGTCAGTCAGTCAGTCAGTCAGTCAGTCAGTCAGTCAGTCAGTCAGTCAGTCAGTCAGTCAGTCAGTCAGTCAATCAATCAATCAATCAATCAATCACTTTATTGTCCTTAAAAAGGATATGCCTTGTACAACTCATGATCTACAATAAATGGGATGGTCACAACAAAATGCAAGTGAATTCCAGATGTATCCACTATAAGAACAGTTCAACCGGTTGACAGCAATATGAATCATTTAGCATTCAACATTCTAATGGCCACAGGCACAAAACCCCTGCTATAGCGAGATGTTTTACATTTTATGCAACGGTATCTCCTTCGAGACGGAAGTACATGGAAGAACGTAGAGAGCGGGTGATCAGACTCAGTAGCGACAGCACGAGCTTTCTTCAAAATTGCATGGTCGATTATTTCGGAGAGCATTGGTGTAGGTAAGCCAAAAACGGAAACGTGTAAGATTTCCAGAAGCCTGTTACGGTTTTTCACCGAAAGAGCAGGGTAGTAACAAATGCTGCAGTAGGTTGTGAGAGGCTCAATTATGCTACGGTAAAGACGTAGAAGAAGTAGTGGATCAACGTAGAAAGCTCGTAACTTTTGAAAGAACGTGCAGTCGCTGCTGAGACTTTTTTCTGCACGGCTGTAACATGCTTTGTAAATGACAATTTTTCATCTAAGATAACACCGAGGTACTTGAAAGAATCAACCTGTTCCACAGGTTCACCGTTGATGACAAAGGACTATTGACAGTTCTATTTCGACGGAAGTCAATGCACATTTCTTTGGTTTTGGAAACATTCAAATGTAGAATTTTTTTACTGCACCAATTAGAGAAACGTACCACTGAAGAAACATATGACTGGAATGAGGCAAAATCACTAAAAAGAGCGAGCATGGCTGTATCATCAGAAAACCTCACATATCGGGTAGATGGATCCACACTCCGACAGTCTATTTGTATACAAAGTGTACAAAAATGGGCTCAGGACACAACCCTGAGGCGCACCTGTGTTGCTAACAATCACTGGTGACTTTATGTCACCCACTCGAACACACTGCGGGCGATTACTTAGGAAATGGAAAACCCAGTGAACAAATGCGGCTGGAACTTCTAGTTTCTATAGTTTATCAATCATGACATGCCTTTGTATTGTATTAAATGCTGAACTGAAATCTATAAATAGGATTCGAGCATAGTTACCAGCTGTCTCCATGTGTTCGAATAGTTTGTGTAGAAGGCAAGCTATTGCATCGTCAGTGCCTCTTCTTGAACGGTAAGCGAACTGATATCGGAACGAGTAATACAAAAAAGTGGTCAGCAAAACGAACGACTCGAAGAACTATTTGATAAGGTGTACGACATCGACCATGGCACTTTCATATAAGGCGGCCCGTCACTTCGGGCCCACACGTGCAGAGTTGTCCGACAATTGAAAGTGCGTCTGCGCCATATTACCGTCAGCTCCTCCACCACCGGGAGACTATCACGGTGCAAGGCTGAAACAGGATTTAATACCACACTCGTATATTTTGGATAGATAAGTTAAGCATGAGACGCATATATATATATATATATATATATATATATATATATATATATATATATATATATATATATATATATATATATATATATATATATGGGCCTACCACACCACCTCCCCAGTAGCAACTGCAAGGCCCGCACAGTACTGAGGAAGAGCGGCACCAGCTCCACCACCTCAAATGTCAAAATGTAGGTCTTCAAAGGTTTGCCGGAAATCCATCAGAATGGCAAAACTGTGCCCACCTGTACTGAGTTTTCACGGACATATGCCGGTGGACAGAACAGGGACAAATGCTGTCTTCACTTTGGGGGAAGCACTCGATACCAGGTACGGCTCAAACAGATCGCTCATTATCACCTCGCTACGTTCTGATCTGCCCGGCTTCAGACAGCATGGTGGAGAAAACTAGGACATATATGGCGATAGAGTTCTCAGATTAACCCGCCGAGCGTTCCAAGGCACGACACATGACCTAATCCAGGGATTGGGGTACCCGCATTCCTGAGAGGCATCAAGGAGGCTATGAGGTTCGGCAAGCCTAGAACAGTTGTCAAGGCCGTTGAGCAAGTTATCTACCTTCAGTGCACGGTGTGAGCTTTAGGTAAAAATCCCCAATCTACCAGACAGATGGAACTACCAACGGTTATCACTGGTCAGCTAGTTACTGTCATTGACCGTGTCGTAGAAGGTGTCGTTCGCAGACGTTAACGTGTCGCCAACGCCACACAACGATGACACCTGCTTCTCGTGCGAAGGCACCGGTCACATGGCGAAGTACCTTGTGACAAACAGACGTCGTTCTCCGTCCCGTCATCACCGGCTACGAATGTGGCAACCGCGCACATATATCTCTCGTGAATGCACTAAAACACGTCGACTGCGGAAAACAAAGACACAGACGAAACAGGACGAGTAGCACTGAAAGCAGCAGTGACTGAGACAGAGCTGATAACGCTCAGCATCATAAGCGCAGCCCCAAACGCCATCAGCGTCCACATGGTGATTATGAGAAGTCACGCCACGTGTACCGCCGGGAGAGACATTACACCCGACATGAGAACTACAGTGGTCAAGATAGTGATCACAACAAACAAGAATTGGAGAACAACGCACCGAAAAGGGCTGTGTTATTAGCCGAAGACAAGGCCGCACCTGGACTTTTCGGCGTCTTCAACGAGGAAGACTAACGACATGACATGTTCACACCAATTGATACCGAAATAATGCCATCAGACAACATCCCCAACATATTTGAACAACATACGAAACAAACAATAGAGAATCAAGGTCCCTAGGAAAAAAACGTAAATCACAACGTAGACAGAAACAAAGACATATTTTATACAAATGCAAAGGAACCAAACTTTAAAGTAGGCCAGACTGTGTAATTATAGTCCACAGGTGCAGAAAGGTATGTCAAAGAAAATGGAAAGGCCCATATTTATTGTGGAGGGTTGTCAAAACCACACGTATAGTATATGGCATGGCAACACTCGTGTGTTACAGAAAACCCTGGTATATGCAAAGAGGCTGAAGCCATCCACTGAGGGCAATTAATACTCCACGTGGAGTAGAACGTACGGAGAACAAGACAGAGCAGAAGACAGATGGTTCAGCGGACACGACACAAACAGGGCGAACTAGCAACACTCAGTCCGATGAAAGGCCGAGGGGTGATCCGGGGCTTTGGCCACGGAGACCGAGTGAGCGAACACGTTGGTTCGGGTGGAGAGTTTAGTGGAGCCATGTGGCGCTTGATTTGTATCTTTATTTGTATCATACACTGACTGTTAGTTTATCACATTCATGAATTGTAAAATAAAGAATGCGCCTGTCGAGTTTTACATAAACATGATCATTTATATTTACTCACGACAGTACAAAGTTAATCCCACTTAATTTTGTCCCAGGGTTCTATTGTGCTTATGAAGAAAGAATGCTTATAGGCTTGTATCCGGGAGCGTTGAATCCTCAGTTGTATAGGGTGGCCTCTGCGCCCAGCGGCTAGGTGTTCTGTGGCACAGTGAGGGATGCCAACAATAAGTCTTGTTGAATGTTGTACATCATAGTGAGCCTGGCTGTGTGTCTGCGGTGTTCAAGGGACAGCAGTTTCAATTGTTGGATTATTTCAATCGGAATACTGTGGCGCCGCCATCTAGATGGGCTGGTTGCCGAGCGTACTAATTGTGCAAGTTATTTTAATCTAAATTGAGTATATTTTATTTTACGATTAGGTGTATTATATTTATATCTACTTTAATATAGCTCGTATTTGTTTTGGTCGTATAAAATACGCTTTTGTTTTAGTTGAGTTGGATGATCTGGGTTTCGCGCGTTTTAGTTGTTGTATACATCTGCGCCATCTTGAGGCATCGGTTACCGATACAAGATACAAGGAGCTTGATTTAACGTCGGTCTACATGCGAATTTAATAACTTTAGTTCATCTGAACTATTTTCCGACAAACAAATGTAAAGCAACAAGACATAACACGTAAGAAACACACAAAGTATTTAACGTTAAAGCACTAAAAGGTATACCATAAAATACGGGTAATATGAGTACAATAAAAACAATTCATGCTTGGACATGGAAGGCCACATGTCAAATGGAAGGCCACATGTCAACGCATACCACACCGGAGTGGAAGGCCACATATCAACGTACACCACACTGGCGTGGAAGGCCACATGTCAACGTACACACTACACCGGAGTGGAAGGCCACATATCAACGTACACCGCACCGGAGTGGAAGGTCACACATCAACGTGCACCACACCGGAGTGGAAGGTCACACATCAACGTACACCGCACCGGAGTGGAAGGTCACACGTCAACGTACACCACACCGGAGTGGAAGGCCACATATCAACGTACCCCGCACCGGAGTGGAAGGCCACATATCAACGTACACAGCACCGGAGTGGAAGGGCACATGTCAACGTACGCCACACCGGAGTGGAAGGCCACATATCAACGTACACCGCGCCGGAGTGGAAGGCCACATGTCAACGTACGCCACACCGGAGTGGAAGGCCACACGTCAATGTACACCACACCGGAGTGGAAGGCCACATATCAACGTACACCGCACCGGAGTGGAAGGCCACATATCAACGTACACCGTACCGGAATGGAAGGCCACATGTGAACGTATACCACACCGGAGTGGAAGGCCACATGTCAACGTACACCACACCGGAGTAGAAGGCCACATGTTAACGGGCACAACACCGGAGTGGAAGGTCACATATCAACGTACACCACACCGGAGTGGAAGGCCACATATCAACCGTACCGGAATGGAAGGCCACATGTCAACATACACCACACCGGAGTGGAAGGCCACATATCAACGTACACCGTACTGGAATGGAAGTCCACATGTCAACGTATACCACACCGGAGTGGAAGGCTACATATCAACGTACACCGTACTGGAATGGAAGGCCACATATCAACGTACACCACACCGGAGTAGAAAGCCACATATCAACGTACACCACACTGGAGTAGAAGGCCACACGTCAGCGTACACCCCACCGGAGTGGAAGGTCACACATCAACGTACACCACACTGGAATGGAAGGCCACACATCAACGTGCACCACACCGGAGGGGAAGGCCACATATCAATGTGCACCACACCGGAATGGAAGGCCACACGTTAACGTACACCGTACCGGAGTAGAAGGCCACATGTCAACGTACACCGCACCGGAGTAGAAGGCCACATGTCAACGTACGCCACACCGGAGTAGAATGCCACATGTCAACGTACACTGCACCGGAGTAGAAGGCCTCACGTCAACGTACACCACACCGGAGCAGAAGGCCACACATCAACGTACACCGCACCGGAGTGGAAGGCCACATGTCAACGTACACCACACCGGAGTGGAAGGCCACATGTTAACGTACACAACACCGGAGTAGAAGGCCACACATCAACGTACACCGCACCGGAGTGGAAGGCCACATGTTAACGCACACCGCATCGGAGTATAAGGCCACATGTCAACGTACACCACACTGGAGTGGAAGGCCACATGTCAACGTACTCCACACCGGAGTGGAAGGCCACATATCAAAGTACAACGCATATCAACATGTAAATAAAATATTTTATTTCAAAACAAGCAACTGATGATACTTATAACTGATAAATGTATAAGAAAATACCAATTTAAAAATATTAAGAAAATACAAAACATAATAATGAATATTATGATCTGGAGAATCAATGATATTCATAACTGGACACTAAGATTCAGGTTGAAATAATAGTAATATTTAATGTGATAATATATCTACGATATCATTAAACTCAAAATTATAGCATAATGTGAATGAATGTTTTATATAGCCTGACAAATAATCATAAACATTTAATACTCACTCCTAGTTTTGTCACGAATGAGTAAATATATATATATTGTAGTGCCATGAAAAAAGGCACTTATCGACCAATACAAACAATACAATTTATACGATAATATTATTGTGACGTAGGTAGGTAAATCAGCAAATACACGTCTGAGCACACTCTACACATACACACAATATCAACAATGAACACAAATGACAAGCAGACTGCCACTGATTGATTCACATAAATAATAATTAGTGTTTTTTGGCCAAAGCAATGTCTGCAGACACAACATGTGCCAGGTGGTGTGGTGCTCGCCTCTTCTTCTTCTTCTTCTTTTCCTCTTCTCGCGAGGACTTGTTGACCCACACTGGACGTCCCATGGCCACTCTTCGTTCCCCGACCAGTGCTGGGCGCCTTCTGCAGTCCCATTGCCCCTCTAGAGACAAGTAGTAAATATGTAAATGCTTGACTAGTAAATATACAACATTTATAATATAGACAGCCTGAATGCAGAGAGACTTTCACAGTCATCCTATCCTCTCAGTATTCTCGCCATTCATTGCTGTGTACAGACTGTTCTTGTGTTTGGGCAATGGATGTTCTCGGCTTTCAGCCCCCTTTAAAGATGACATTTTACTGTAATCACATTTGAAGTAGTTAATTGCATTTATAAGTCGGGTTATTTAATTATCTACAAAGAAAGGAATATTCGACTATAGTCTCCCCAGATATTATGATTGGAGGAGCACCAAGGCTTTAATATTTAAATACAGTGATTATAATCCACAGAGTTAAGGAATGATATGTACACATTAACTACGCCATCGAAGGCAAAGGCCAAAGTCAGGCTTAGCCAACCTAAGGCCCACGAAAAGGGTGTGATGAGTGAAAATATTTAACTTCTTAAGCCAAAGATTAACCACGCCCACAGCTCAGCTTTAATTCTAAGTGTGGTGTCAAAGTGTGACGTTCTGGGAAATGTGTAGCCTTAGCATCGGTTGAATACTGGCTAACAATGCCAGGGAATCACATGATCAAGGCTGGGTGCGCATGCTTGTTGGGTTATTAGTGGTGTGTCTACAAATATGTGATGTCGTTCTGGTATACTAACTTGGTAGGTAATTTCTATCAGTTATTGTTCGGGGGGAAATAGAACATGTATTGACAGACATTGTACAGGCTGGGGTGTGGTAGAGTTTTTGACAGGCAACGTCACCATACTAGGCATAGCCAAAGCTTTATGGAATATGGTGAGGCTTCTGTTTGTTATATGGCTATTAGCATTGACGGCACTTCAATATAATTCGGACACACCTAAATGTTGCTGTAATGACTTTACGTTTGCCTACATTTGATACCTCACACTAACCCCTACCCTTGATCATTCTCATAATCTCATGTATATTTACGCATATTCATACTTGTGCCAGCAGCAAGTGCAAGCGCCATGTGTTACTATGCTGTGCACATGGAATGAGCAATAAACATAATTGAGGTGTGGTGTTTATTATAACATAACTAGGCACTCATGCATAATTCTGACCCACCTCGATTTTGCGATGTTGTATCTGTATATTTGCCTATATGGGATACATTACACACACTCTAATCCTGAACATGATCAATCAGCATACAGGTATATTTATGTTTCATAAATATTGCATTTTGAGACCCAAGTAGTGCTCCGAATTGTGCCAGTCGCAAGCGCAGCGGTGCATGTGTCACTGCGCCGAGCAAATGGAATGAGCGATAAACAGTTTTTTGATGCCAAATGCACTGTCTTTTCGACCTCAAAAGTCAGCTAAGACACACTGTTTATAAAACATAAATATTTGCAATATGATGATGTTAAATGATTGAATAAAAAAAAATTAGCAAACGTTGGCAAAGATAGTTATTAATGGCACAATTCAGGTGGATCCGAATTCTGCATTAGTGCTCATAACTAAGCGTGGGATGATGTTGAATGATTGAATTAACAGAATGATAGTGCCTGTACTGTAGCCAGTGACAGTGTGTATCGTATAACATTAAAAATCACAAATGTTGCCTTTGCATAATTAGTTAATAGGCTTAGCCTTTGCCTAAAACTTGCTAAGCCTAAGCCTAGGGGCTAAGACTAAGTCAGTTATGACGTCAACATTGAGGTGGGTCCTAATTCTATGCAAGTGCCGCATCGCCAAGCTAACAGACAACATGCTGTATACATTTTACTATATGTAACTTATTTTATATCGGTTTGTGTTCTATTTACAAAATTACGGTTAGCGTGAGGACACACAGCCATATATATGACCCTTATTATCGCCCAGCACGACAAGGTGCCCTCACGGCTGTGTTGGGTGTCAACGCTATCAAACATCACATCGTTTGCCCTGTCTCGTCAGCGAAACCACCGCATTACCTTGTCCGACATAGAGGCTACTGTTCGACTGACTAGACGGAATGCATGCGCTGGTTTCTTGGCGACGAAACCAAAACGTGCCACCAAAGTGCACATCGCCATCGAAGCGGCCTCTCTATTAATATAAAAAAGTAATATAAAAGTAATATTAAAGTAATAGTAAACGGGCGGGCGGGCGGGCGGGCGGGCGGGCGGACGGACGGGCGGGCGGGCGGGCGGGCGGGCGGGCGGGCGGGCGGGCGGACGGACGGACGGACGGACGGACGGACGGACGGACGGACGGACGGACGGACGGACGGACGGACGGACGGACGGACGGACGGACGGACGGACGGACGGACGGACGGACGGACGGACGGACGGACGGACGGACGGACGGACGGACGGACGGACGGACGGACGGACGGACGGACGGACGGACGGACGGACGGACGGACGGACGGACGGACGGACGGACGGACGGACGGACGGACGGACGGACGGACGGACGGACGGACGGACGGACGGACGGACGGACGGACGGACGGACGGACGGACGGACGGACGGACGGACGGACGGACGGACGGACGGACGGACGGACGGACGGACGGACGGACGGACGGACGGACGGACGGACGGACGGACGGACGGACGGGGCTTGTTTGAAGCGCGCTAGTGCGAGTCTGTTCGGAATCGTGACTGCGCGTGCATGCACGCACGCGAGACGGCTGCAGCCACGCGCGGGATACAAAAATAGTAACAACCGTCCAACGCATTGACATAGCTGTTAGATAGGAGCTGGGGCACCCCCCCCCCCCCCCGATGGGCCCAAATGCACACAGATCTCGCTCAATCGCGGACGTTTCGTCGTCTAGTGCGGTATACGCTGTATGTTGAGGAGCCCCAGCTCGGATGTATTAGCTCTGACATTGACATTTTATAGCCTATCGAAACTGTTTCATGCAACATCGTCGGTCAGGGTTTTTCGGCCAACTACGCCATATCACGTGAAAGCCGCCTGCATGTCTTACATTTACTATTTAGCTTGTGCAGTTCGAAGGACCGGCAAATGACTAAATTACCCTCGGGGCTGGTATAATTATTAAGTGCAACACGTCCGTAGTATTCTGATCGAACGAGTAGATAGTATTCCTATCAGACGTTGCCAACTGAAGCGTGTCACGACATAAAGCTCTAGTCGCTGCCTCACCCGCTGATTGTGACGGTTTTATCTGAATGTCGGTAAATTGCTGGCCTGTTCTGACTTCCAACTGGCAATACGCCAGCCCTGCCAGGCAGGATTTCGCAATCCAGTAAACGCAGGACAAGAAACCAGATATAATCATGCCCATGTCTAATATGCATGCAGCCATATTGAATTAACCTTATTGTCTACATAACACGAGAGTTCCTCCTATGGGTAGACGGCGCCACATTCGCTGGATCGCAACTGCGCGGGGGATATGAGCAGAATGGACTGTCATATTTAATATAGTATTCTAGGTAACAGTGTTTGTCTGCAGAATAATGTGTACTTTGCCACACTTGTGGTATGGAGTGTAGGAGCCACACAACTTCAATGAAACTTGTGGAAAGACGACATTGTACCGGAGAGTGTGTTAATATATAGAGCCTGTACCAATGCATATAGGACGTGGAAAGACGATATTGTATTGGAGAGTGTGTTAATATCTAAACTGCGCCATTAAGTATAAACATGGAAAGTGGTTGAGTGTGTTAAGTTTTGGTTGAGGGTAATGATTGCTGGTTGAATGTGTTAAGTGTTGGTTGATTGTGTTGGATTGCAGGTTGAGAGTTGGTTGTTCAGTGCTGGGTGATATGAATGTATTAAATGCAAGTTGTGTATGTTCAGTGGGAGTAGAGTGTCGGGTGTGCGTGCTTCAGTGCTGATTGAATCTGTTGAGTGTGTTACGTCCTGGTTGAGTGTGCTAAGTGTTGATTGAGTGTGTCGTAGGTTGAATATGTCGTATGTAATGTTAGTTGAGTGAGATGGGTGTAATTTGAGTGTGTCGTGTGAAATGCTAGTTGAGTGAGATGAGTTGAGGTTGAGTGTGTCGTGTGTAATGCTAGTTGAGTGAGATGGGTGTAATTTGAGTGTGTCGTGTGAAATGCTAGTTGAGTGAGATGAGTTTAGGTTGAGTGTGTCGTGTGTAATGCTAGTTGAGTGAGATGAGTGTAGGTTGAGTGTGTCGTGTGTAATGTTAGTTGAGTGAGATGAGTGTAGGTTGAGTGTGTCGTGTGTAACGCTAGTTGAGTGAGATGAGTGTAGGTTGAGTGTGTCGTGTGTAATGCTAGTTAAGTGAGATGAGTGTAGGTTGAGTGTGTCGTGTGTAATGCTAGTTGAGTGAGATGAGTGTAGTTTGAGTGTGTCGTGTGTAATTCTAGTTGAGTGAGATGAGTGTAGGTTGAGTGTGTCGTGTGTAATGCTAGTTGAGTGAGATGAGTGTAGGTTGAGTGTGTCGTGTGTAACGCTAGTTGAGTGAGATGAGTGTAGGTTGAGTGTGTCGTGTGTAATGCTAGTTAAGTGAGATGAGTGTAGGTTGAGTGTGTCGTGTGTAATGCTAGTTGAGTGAGATGAGTGTAGTTTGAGTGTGTCGTGTGTAATTCTAGTTGAGTGAGATGAGTGTAGGTTGAGTGTGTCGTGTGTAATGCTAGTTGAGTGAGATGAGTGTATGTTGAGTGTGTCGTGTGTAATGCTAGTTGAGTGAGATGAGTGTATGTTTAGTGTGTCGTGTGTAATGCTAGTTGAGTGAGATGAGTGTAGTTTGAGTGTGTCGTGTGTAATGCTAGTTGAGTGAGATGAGTGTAGTTTGAGTGTGTCGTGTGTAATGCTAGTTGAGTGAGATGAATGTAGGTTGAGTGTGACGTGTGTAACGCTAGTTGAGTGAGATGAGTGTAGGTTGAGTGTGTCGTATGTAATGCTAGTTGAGTGAGATGAGTGTAGGTTGAGTGTGTCGTATGTAATGCTAGTTGAGTGAGATGATTGTAGGTTGAATGTGTCGTGTCCAGAATCAACACTGGCTGTCTCTCACGTTGACGGGGCAAAGATTGTCAAAACGATAAACAGCCTTATATAAAATCCACTTTACATTGACGTCATGTTCCCAACCGAACAGTTATGTTATCGCCACTACGTATTGATACTGTCGTGACTGCCTGCGGGAAGGTATTTTATCGACAATGCACCTTTCTTCGCCGAAGGAATGGAAGTTGTCATGAAATGTTACGGGCCGCCAATCGCCTCAGCTACACACAGGTGTGTTTATTTGTTGACAAGAACAATATGTGTTACTAACTAATGTCTGGCGCATGCACTATGACAAGGCAGTTTACTAAAATAAAACATTTCCTCGAAATCTGTAAAGGTTGCATGGAGCGACGAACGACGAAATGTACATCTCCCGCCGTTGCCTTGGCAACTGTGTACACGTTTTAGTGACGTGTTGGGCAAGTTGGCACGTTTTGTAATATGTACTGGAAGCAACTACTGTCTCTAGGTATTCAACATGTTCTTATGTATATATGTATACACACACACACACACACACACAAAACACACACACACACACACACACACAGATCCACACACACACACACACACACACACACACACACACACACACACACACACACACACACACACACACACACACACACACACACACACACACACACACACACACACACATATTATATATATATATATATATATATATATATATATATATATATATATATATATATGTATATATATAGAGAGAGAGAGTGAGAGAGAGAGGGGGGGGCGTCGAACACACAGTGCAATGATGTTCTCGAGTAATTGAGGCGCCGAATTCCTTTCACATGTATACCCCACCATAGTCGATCAGAGTCGCCGATCCAAGGCCGAGCCAGGGCTGATATGAGGTCACTAGCGAAGGTGACCGGGCTGAGTTGTACGTCAGAACTGGAGCATGCCCTATGCTTCTGCTTCACGGTTGGCGGTGTAAGAAAGGACGTTTACGAGTATGTTCTATATATACTGTCACACGTCAACTACGTCATTTTTGCAAAAATAACGGCATACGTCATCACGTGTCGACTCCGTATATCGTAACTGGCTTATAGGGTATATAAGTGGCGTGGGTCACCCCTTCCTCACTCATACGTATTTCGCGTTTGCGGCAGATCGTAGCGAGTTGAAGCACGTTGTTTGTACGTCCGGTGTCGTCGAGACTTCACAGCTGCACATCGACTCAACCTCGGGTGTGTTGAAGATCTCCGAACTGAACTTCGAACAGCAGGTAGACACTTTTTGTTCAGTATTATTCACAATCTCTGCACAGCGACTACACTATAGACGCGGTTCCCGTTGTTGGGTGATAGCACTGTTCCACAGTATAGTTGAGTATGTATGTATGTATGTTTGTATATGTATGTATGTATGTATGTATGTATGTATGTTTGCGAGCGCGTGCGCGTTCGTGCGTGCGTGTGTGCGCGTCCACCGCCAAATATCTGATACGCTAAAAGAAATGGGCGCAGGGGTTAGAGTGTTTGACTGTCGTTCTGAGGAACCGGGGTTCGGACTCTGGTGCTGCCGGGCGGTTGTTCTAATCCTGGAGCCGTTGCGCGTGGACTCACTGAGCCGGGATCTCATTGTCGGAACTCCCTAATCCAGAATAGTCAACATATAACGATCGTGGACATTTCCTGAAAACCAACAAAACTAAATGTGCAAAGGCACCAATATCTTTGTTGCACTCGCTTACTCCAGTCGTTCAGGAAAAGCATTTCACTGGATGTCGACGTCGTCGGTTTAAGCGTTGGTAGGAGAATGTAGGGCTATATCAGAATTATTGTCTGCCCGTCATTACCACCGAAAATCCCTTATGAAAATACGTCTTCGTTTGACAACAGACGCATGAGTTTTCACAACATTTTGAACACATTTAAGGATATAAAATAGATAAGGGTAGCATTTTGTGTAAAAACAGAAGATATATATATATATATATATATATATATATATATATATATATATATATATATATATATATATATATATATATTACATATATATATATATATAATATATATATATATATATATATATTACATATATATATATATACACGTATATACATATATTATATACATATATTATATATATATATATATATATATATTACATATATATATATATATATATATATATATATATATATATATATATATACATATATACATATAGTATATACATATATATATATATATATATATATATATATATATATATATATATATATATATATATATATATATATATGTATTATATATAAGGGTGGTCCATTGAAATCAGAGGTGGTCCCACCCCAATGGTTGGTGTAGTGCCGACGCTTAAAGTCGTTGTTCAGGGAAAACATTACACAGCGTGTGTCAAGCCACCACTTGACACGTCTCGGCTACGTCGCCGTGAGATAGTATCAGTAACTGCACTGAACGTCCGCAGACATATCTGTTGTATAACGTGGACGTGACAGCGCACCATTTGACTGTGGGGTCGCGGTCGAGGTTGTGTGCAGTGAACCGTAGCGAGGCGCCACGCGAATGAATGAACACACAGCGACCACAGCGCTCTCACGCGGCGCTCTTTCAATGTAGTAAGTACTTCCATCTACTCTCCAGTATCCAGTACTTCCACCTAGTCTCCAGCTTCCAGTACTTCCATCTAGTCTCCAGCTTCCAGTACTTCCATCTAATCGCCAGCATCCAGTTCTTCCATCTAGTCTTCAGCTTCCAGTACTTCCGTCTAGTCTCCAGCACCCAGTACTTCCATCTACTCTCCAGTATCCAGTACTTCCACCTAGTCTCCAGCTTCCAGTACTTCCATCTAGTCTCCAGATTCCAATACTTCCATCTAATCTCCAGCTTCCAGTACTTCCACCTAGTCTCCAGCACCCAGTACTTCCATCTACTCTCCAGCATCCAGTACTTCCACCTAGTCTCCAGCTTCCAGTACTTCCATCTAGTCTCCAGCTTCCAGTACTTCCGTCTAGTCTCCAGCTTCCAGTACTTCCATCTAATCTCCAGCTTCCAGTACTTCCATCTTGTCTCCAGCTTCCAGTACTTCCATCTAGTCTCCAGCTTCTAGTACTTCCATCTAGTCTCCAGCATCCAGTACTTCAATCTAACCTCCAGCTTCCAGTCGTTCCATCTAGTCTCCAGCTTCCAGTACTTCCATCTAGTCTCCAGCTTCCAGTACTTCCATCTAGTCTCCAGCTTCTAGTACTTCCATCTAGTCTCCAGCATCCAGTACTTCCATCTAATCTCCAGCTTCCAGTCGTTCCATCTAGTCTCCGGCTTCCAGTACTTCCATCTAGTCTCCAGCTTCCAGTATTTCCATCTAGTCTATAATCCCATTTGCATATAAAGGTATGGCAACATATATTCGCGGAATGCATATACTATTATGTGGGTATTATTATAAACAATATGTAGTGAACAATCACAAAGTCGTTACCGAGAATGCTACATCGCAGGCTTTATGAGCAATGACAAGCGTGCTTGTCGAACTAATGTCTAGTTATAATAAACGGTTAACTGGACGTCAAAGCTCCCAGCCACTGTAGGTGGCTAGCACATAATGTATACACTAGAAACACGGCAGTTATTGTGAATGTATCAACACGTGATATCAAATAAACTAGCAGCCTTTGGCGCACCGGGTGTTGTGACTTGTTAACACATAGCGCCACTTGATGGGATACTGGAATGCTGAAGGTATTATCTACATCAGATGTACAGACCTTTATTAAAAGTTATTTAAGTACGTCGCTATTTTTTAAAATCAGAGTACAGCCGCTATCTGGTTGTCAGCGAAATTTTCTTTTAATTACGGTGCGGGTAAACTCAGTACTAGACCAACACATTGTACCTCCCCAAGGTGTTTGTGCTTGATCTCCCACCGTCAGTGCTCCCATGCCCTCTCACCCTACAAACACCCCATATCACCCTTTCTTTTGCCTTTTTCTCTGCCCACTGAATCTGGCCTCTGCCCTCTGCAAACCCTCCAGACCTCCAATCTACAACAGAACCCCCGCCTCCGTCACACGCTCCTCCGTCGTTATTTCCACCCCACATTCCACTTCAGTGAGTCCTTCCCCTGTGGTTTCACCGGTCGAGGTCCCACTGCTCCGAAACCTTTCACCATTCCGTTCGCTGTTCCCCTCACCATTTCCCCAAATCCCATTGATCGGGAAAGGGGTCGGGTTCGTGATTCGTTTTCCTTGATCCATTTTCCATTTCCAGATCCCCTTTTTCTTGTTCATCCCATGATCAAGTCAGCGGTCGTTTGTGGACAATGACGGAACTGAAGTAGCCATTTCAAATTTTCGTAACAACCGTCCAGGGTTATTAGTTAGAATATCGTTGAAATCTTGATTAAACAAAATAAGTCCTAGTGTAGCCTACGTCTTGTATATGTGTATTTTGTGGGGAACTGATATCACCCAAAACGACGCACTCGTGTCTGACATTAAGGTGCTTAACGACGCTGTATTGTTGGACATTGACGAGACCGTATTGTTGGACAATATTTTTAATGTATTGGCACACAAGATATATAATTATGGGATCCAATAAACAAGAATTCCAGCCGCTGCGACGCAAACACCAAGTTTACACGGCAGTAACCTTACACTCGCTGTAGCGCTTACATTTTCCCGGCGTTATAAACGGTCCGGTTGACGTTTCTGCGCATGCGTGACAAATGTAAAATCACCAATGTGCAGCGAAACGGCAAAGCATTTATGGTATGTTTATGGCTGTTCGTTAGGATGTATATAACCTCTCAGCAAATTTATTTGTCGGAAATTAACACGAGGTAAACAAGTGTTGAGGCATGTTTTGAGAGCAAGCGCGTGACTGTAGTGCTCCATAGCCTGTAACGGAGTTTTAAACAAACTTAATATTTAAAAGCAATTCTTCACAGTAATCATCACAGGAGGGTTATCGAACAGCCCGTGGCATTTAATATCAAAAAATGCTTTTTCGTTTCGCTGCACATTGATGATTTTACATTTACGGAGTAGGCGCAGAAACGTCAATCGGAATGTTTATCACGACCGGGGAAATGTAAGCGCGACAACGCCGTGCTTGAAAGGACGAAGAATCAACTGATATCTGCTCAAATATCACCCTACACCTGCGTCTTGTGTAGGACATAATTACCCTGTTGGGGGTGACTTTTGTCTGCATAGTTATCCAATGTATTGGAATGGACTGTATGTAACCGGTTGACTGAGGGTTGCCATTATTTAATATGCGTATGCATTGATACAACTTCACTACTGTGTATTGTCCGAGCTGCCGACTACACTAGTGGGAACAACAAACAACAGTGATGGATGGGTGGATGGAGAATGGTGATGTACGTGGACTAGTGATGGACGGGTGGATGGAGAACGATGATGTACGTGGACTAGTGATGGACGGGTGGATGGAGAATGATGATGTACGTGGACTAGTGATGGACGGGTGGATGGAGAATGATGATGTAGGTGGACAAGTGATGGATGGGTGGATGGAGAATGATGATGTACGTGGGCTAGTGATGGACGGGTGGATGGAGAATGATGATGTAGGTGGACTAGTGATGGATGGGTGGATGGAGAATGATGATGTACGTGGACTAGTGATGGACGGGTGGATGGAGAATGAGGATGTAGGTGGACTAGTGATGGACGGGTGGATGGAGAATGATGATGCAGGTGGACTAGTGATGGACGGGTGGATGGAGAATGATGATGTAGGTGGACTAGTGATGGACGGGTGGATGGAGAATGATGATGTAGGTGGACTAGTGATGGACGGGTGGATGGTGAATGATGATGTAGGTGGACTAGTGATGGACGGGTGGATGGAGAATGATGATGTAGGTGGACTAGTGATGGACGGGTGGATAGAGAATGATGATGTAGGTGGACTAGTGATGGACGGGTGGATGGAGAATGATGATGTAGGTGGACTAGTGATGGACGGGTGGATGGAGAATGATGATGTAGGTGGACTAGTGATGGACGGGTGGATGGACAATGATGATGTAGGTGGACTAGTGATGGATGGGTGGATGGACAATGATGGCGT
>OZ024864.1:1606400-1621400 GCA_964017155.1 Oasisia sp. SBJ-2009 | reverse complement strand
ACGTACACCACACCGGAGTAGAAGGCCACATATCAACGTACACCACACTGGAGTAGAAGGCCACACGTCAGCGTACACCCCACCGGAGTGAAAGGCCACACATCAACGTACACCACACCGGAGGGGAAGGCCACATATCAATGTGCACCACACCGGAATGGAAGGCCACACGTTAACGTACACCGTACCGGAGTAGAAGGCCACATGTCAACGTACACCGCACCGGAGTAGAAGGCCACATGTCAACGTACGCCACACCGGAGTAGAATGCCACATGTCAACGTACACTGCACCGGAGTAGAAGGCCACACGTCAACGTACACCACACCGGAGCAGAAGGCCACACATCAACGTACACCGCACCGGAGTGGAAGGCCACATGTTAACGTACACAACACCGGAGTAGAAGGCCACACATCAACGTACACCGCACCGGAGTGGAAGGCCACATGTCAACGTACACCACACCGGAGTGGAAGGCCACATGTTAACGTACACAACACCGGAGTAGAAGGCCACACATCAACGTACACCGCACCGGAGTGGAAGGCCACATGTTAACGCACACCGCACCGGAGTATAAGGCCACATGTCAACGTACACCACACTGGAGTGGAAGGCCACATGTCAACGTACTCCACACCGGAGTGGAAGGCCACATATCAAAGTACAACGCATATCAACATGTAAATAAAATATTTTATTTCAAAACAAGCAACTGATGATACTTATAACTGATAAATGTATAAGAAAATACCAATTTAAAAATATTAAGAAAATACAAAACATAATAATGAATATTATGATCTGGAGAATCAATCATATTCATAACTGGACACTAAGATTCAGGTTGAAATAATAGTAATATTTAATGTGATAATATATCTATGATATCATTAAACTCAAAATTATAGCATAATGTGAATGAATGTTTTATATAGCCTGACAAATAATCATAAACATTTAATACTCACTCCTAGTTTTATCACGAATGAGTAAATATATATATTGTAGTGCCATGAAAAAAGGCACTTATCGACCAATACAAACAATACAATTTATACGATAATATTATTGTGACGTAGGTAGGTAAATCAGCAAATACACGTCTGAGCACACTCTACACATACACACAATGTAGATGAGGGATCACCAGTAGATATAATCTACTTAGATTTTAAAAAAGCCTTTGACAAAGTGCCACACCAAAGATTACTACTTAAACTAAAGGCCCATGGCATAGGAAATAGTATGATTAACTGGATAGAAAAATGGCTTATTGATAGAAGACAAAGAGTAGTAGTTGATGGGGAGGTTTCAAATTGGAAATCTGTTTTGAGTGGAGTACCGCAAGGATCAGTATTGGGACCTATTTTATTCTTAATATATATCAATGATTTGGATGATGACGTAACAAGCAAGGTGTTGACGTTTGCGGACGACACAAAAGTGTTAAGGAAAATAAAAAGTGAAGCAGATAGACAGCATTTACAAGATGATCTAAATAAGTTGATAGAATGGTCTGAGAAATGGCAAATGCTGTTTAACTTTGGAAAGTGTAAGTGCCTCCACACAGGACATGGGAATGAAAATGCACAATATACAATGGGTGGTACTGTACTAAATACTACTGTAAAGGAAAAGGACTTAGGTTTAACCATTAGTACTGACATGAAGGTATCAGAGCAGTGTGGAATTGCAGCAGCGAAGGCAAACCAAATTCTTGGATTAATTAGGCGAAATATAGTATACAAAGAAAAAGAACTAATAATACCGCTTTATAAAACAATAGTTAGGCCTCATTTAGAATATTGTATACAAGCATGGAGGCCATATCACAAGAAGGATATTGATATGCTAGAAAGAGTACAAAGGAGAGCAACAAAAATTATACCAAAACTCAGGAATATTAGTTATGAAATGCGTCTAAAAGAATGTGGTCTAACAACACTAGAAACCAGAAGATTGAGAGGAGATCAGATTGAGGTTTTTAAAATATTGAATGGGTATGAAAATATTGACAGAAATATTTTTTTCACGGTCAAGGAAGAGAGAAGGACTAGAGGACATGGAGTTGCATTAGCAAAGAAGCAGTGTAGACTAGATATTAGAAAATTTTCATTTTCCCAAAGAATAGTAAACGAATGGAACAAATTATCAGCTGATTGTGTAGGTGCTAGAAGTGTTAATATGTTTAAAAATAAAATTGACATATACCTAAGACGGGCAGGGTATACTTAGATAGATAGGTTGGACTCTCGATAAGCCAAACGGCTTCCTTGTCCACCTGCCATCTAGAGTTGATTCTCTAGGTGGCAATCTTGTTAAATCTTGTTAAATATCAACAATGAACACAAATGACAAGCAGACTGCCACTGATTGATTCACAGAAATAATAATTAGTGTTTTTTTGGCCAAAGCAATGTCTGCAGACACAACATGTGCCAGGAGGTGTGGTGCTCGCCTCTTCTTCTTCTTCTTCTTTTCCTCTTCTCGCGACGACTTGTTGACCCACACTGGACGTCCCATGGCCACTCTTCGTTCCCCGACCCAGTGCTGGGCGCCTTCTTGCAGTTGCGGCCGGCTGCAGTCCCATTGCCCCTCTAGAGACAAGTAGTAAATATGTAAATGCTTGACTAGTAAATATACAACATTTATAATATAGACAGCCTGAATGCAGAGAGACTTTCACAGTCATCCTATCCTCTCAGTATTCTCGCCATTCATTGCTGTGTACAGACTGTTCTTGTGTTTGGGCAATGGATGTTCTCGGCTTTCAGCCCCCTTTAAAGATGACATTTTACTGTAATCACATTTGAAGTAGTTAATTGCATTTATAAGTCGGGTTATTTAATTATCTACAAAGAAAGGAATATTCGACTAGTGTCCCCAGATATTATGATTGGAGGAGCACCAAGGCTTTAATATTTAAATACAGTGATTATAATCCACAGAGTTAAGGAATGATATGTACACATTAACTACGCCATCGAAGGCAAAGGCCAAAGTCAGGCTTAGCCAACCTAAGGCCCACGAAAAGGGTGTGATGAGTGAAAATATTTAACTTCTTAAGCCAAAGATTAACCACGCCCACAGCTCAGCTTTAATTCTAAGTGTGATGTCAAAGTGTGACGTTCTGGGAAATGTGTAGCCTGAGCATCGGTTGAATACTGGCTAACAATGCCAGGGAATCACATGATCAAGGCTGGGTGCGCATGCTTGTTGGGTTATTAGTGGTGTGTCTACAAATATGTGATGTCGTTCTGGTATACTAACTTGGTAGGTAATTTCTATCAGTTATTGTTCGGGGGGAAATAGAACATGTATTGACAGACATTGTACAGGCTGGGGTGTGGTAGAGGTTTTTGACAGGCAACGTCACCATACTAGGCATAGCCAAAGCTTTATGGAATATGGTGAGGCTTCTGTTTGTTATATGGTTATTAGCATTGACGGCACTTCAATAGAATTCGGACACACCTAAATGTTGCTGTAATGACTTTACGTTTGCCTACATTTGGTACCTCACACTAACCCCTACCCTTGATCATTCTCATAATCTCATGTATATTTACGCATATTCATACTTGTGCCAGCAGCAAGTGCAAGCGCCATGTGTTACTATGCTGTGCACATGGAATGAGCAATAAACATAATTGAGGTGTGGTGTTTATTATAACATAACTAGTCACTCATGCATAATTCTGACCCACCTCGATTTTGCGATGTTGTATCTGTATATTTGCCTATATGGGATACATTACACACACTCTAATCCTGAACATGATCAATCAGCATACAGGTATATTTATGTTTCATAAATATTGCATTTTGAGACCCAAGTAGTGCTCCGAATTGTGCCAGTCGCAAGCGCAGAGGTGCATGTGTCACTGCGCCGAGCAAATGGAATGAGCGATAAACAGTTTGTTGATGCCAAATGCACTGTCTTTTCGACCTCAAAAGTCAGCTAAGACACACTGTTTATAAAACATAAATATTTGCAATATGATGATGTTAAATGATTGAATAAAAAAAAATTAGCAAACGTTGGCAAAGATAGTTATTAATGGCACAATTCAGGTGGATCCGAATTCTGCATTAGTGCCCATAACTAAGCGTGGGATGATGTTGAATGATTGAATTAACAGAATGATAGTGCCTGTACTGTAGCCAGTGACAGTGTGTATCGTATAACATTAAAAGTCACAAATGTTGCCTTTGCATAATTAGTTAATAGGCTTAGCCTTTGCCTAAAACTTGCTAAGCCTAAGCCTAGGGGCTAAGACTAAGTCAGTTATAACGTCAACATTGAGGTGGGTCCTAATTCTATGCAAGTGCCGCATCGCCAAGCTAACAGACAACATGCTGTATACATTTTACTATATGTAACTTATTTTATATCGGTTTGTGTTCTATTTACAAAATTACGGTTAGCGTGAGGACACACAGCCATATATATGACCCTTATTATCGCCCAGCACGACAAGGTGCCCTCACGGCTGTGTTGGGTGTCAACGCTATCAAACATCACAGCGTTAGCCCTGTCTCATCAGCGAAACCACCGCATTACCTTGTCCGACATAGAGGCTACTGTTCGACTGACTAGACGGAATGCATGCGCTGGTTTCTTGGCGACGAAACCAAAACGTGCCACCAAAGTGCACATCGCCATCGAAGCGGCCTCTCTATTAATATAAAAAAGTAATATAAAAGTAATATTAAAGTAATAGTAAACGGGCGGGCGGGCGGGCGGGCGGGCGGGCGGGCGGGCGGGCGGGCGGGCGGGCGGGCGGGCGGGCGGGCGGGCGGGCGGGCGGGCGGGCGGGCGGGCGGGCGGGCGGGCGGACGGACGGACGGACGGACGGACGGACGGACGGACGGACGGACGGACGGACGGACGGACGGACGGACGGACGGACGGACGGACGGACGGACGGACGGACGGACGGACGGACGGACGGACGGACGGACGGACGGACGGACGGACGGACGGACGGACGGACGGACGGACGGACGGACGGACGGACGGACGGACGGACGGACGGACGGACGGACGGACGGACGGACGGACGGACGGACGGACGGACGGACGGACGGACGGACGGACGGACGGACGGACGGACGGACGGACGGACGGACGGACGGACGGACGGACGGACGGACGGACGGACGGACGGACGGACGGACGGACGGACGGACGGACGGACGGACGGACGGACGGACGGACGGACGGACGGACGGACGGACGGACGGACGGACGGACGGACGGACGGACGGACGGACGGACGGACGGACGGACGGACGGACGGACGGACGGACGGACGGACGGACGGACGGACGGACGGACGGACGGACGGACGGACGGACGGACGGACGGACGGACGGACGGACGGACGGACGGACGGACGGACGGACGGACGGACGGGGCTTGTTTGAAGCGCGCTAGTGCGAGTCTGTTCGGAATCTTGACTGCGCGTGCATGCACGCACGCGAGACGGCTGCAGCCACGCGCGGGATACAAAAATAGTAACAACCGTCCAACGCATTGACATAGCTGTTAGATAGGAGCTGGGGCACCCCCCCCCCCCCCCCCCCGATGGGCCCAAATGCACACAGATCTCGCTCAATCGCGGACGTTTCGTCGTCTAGTGCGGTATACGCTGTATGTTGAGGAGCCCCAGCTCGGATGTATTAGCTCTGACATTGACATTTTATAGCCTATCGAAACTGTTTCATGCAACATCGTCGGTCAGGGTTTTTCGGCCAACTACGCCATATCACGTGAAAGCCGCCTGCATGTCTTACATTTACTATTTAGCTTGTGCAGCTCGAAGGACCGGCAAATGACTAAATTACCCTCGGGGCTGGTATAATGATTAAGTGCAACACGTCCGTAGTATTCTGATCGAACGAGTAGATAGTATTCCTATCAGACGTTGCCAACTGAAGCGTGTCACGACATAAAGCTCTAGTCGCTGCCTCACCCGCTGATTGTGACGGTTTTATCTGAATGTCGGTAAATTGCTGGCCTGTTCTGACTTCCAACTGGCAATACGCCAGCCCTGCCAGGCAGGATTTCGCAATCCAGTAAACGCAGGACAAGAAACCAGATATAATCATGCCCATGTCTAATATGCATGCAGCCATATTGAATTAACCTTATTCTCTACATAACACGAGATTTCCTCCTATGGGTAGACGGCGCCAGTTTCGCTGGATCGCAACTGCGCGGGGGATATGAGCAGAATGGACTGTCATATTTAATATAGTATTCTAGGTAACAGTGTTTGTCTGCAGAATAATGTGTACTTTGCCACACTTGTGGTATGGAGTGTAGGAGCCACACAACTTCAATGAAACTTGTGGAAAGACGACATTGTACCGGAGAGTGTGTTAATATATAGAGCCTGTACCAATGCATATAGGACGTGGAAAGACGATATTGTATTGGAGAGTGTGTTAATATCTAAACTGCACCATTAAGTATAAACATGGAAAGTGGTTGAGTGTGTTAAGTTTTGGTTGAGGGTAATGATTGCTGGTTGAATGTGTTAAGTGTTGGTTGATTGTGTTGGATTGCAGGTTGAGAGTTGGTTGTTCAGTGCTGGGTGATATGAATGTATTAAATGCAAGTTGTGTATGTTCAGTGGGAGTAGAGTGTCGGGTGTGCGTGCTTCAGTGCTGATTGAATCTGTTGAGTGTGTTACGTCCTGGTTGAGTGTGTTAAGTGTTGATTGAGTGTGTCGTAGGTTGAATATGTCGTATGTAATGTTAGTTGAGTGAGATGGGTGTAATTTGAGTGTGTCGTGTGAAATGCTAGTTGAGTGAGATGAGTGTAGGTTGAGTGTGTCGTGTGTAATGCTAGTTGAGTGAGATGAGTGTAGGTTGAGTGTGTCGTGTGTAATGTTAGTTGAGTGAGATGAGTGTAGGTTGAGTGTGTCGTGTGTAATGTTAGTTGAGTGAGATGAGTGTAGGTTGAGTGTGTCGTGTGTAACGCTAGTTGAGTGAGATGAGTGTAGGTTGAGTGTGTCGTGTGTAATGCTAGTTGAGTGAGATGAGTGTAGGTTGAGTGTGTCGTGTGTAATGCTAGTTGAGTGAGATGAGTGTAGTTTGAGTGTGTCGTGTGTAATTCTAGTTGAGTGAGATGAGTGTAGGTTGAGTGTGTCGTGTGTAATGCTAGTTGAGTGAGATGAGTGTAGGTTGAGTGTGTCGTGTGTAATTCTAGTTGAGTGAGATGAGTGTAGGTTGAGTGTGTCGTGTGTAATGCTAGTTGAGTGAGATGAGTGTAGGTTGAGTGTGTCGTGTGTAATGCTAGTTGAGTGAGATGAGTGTAGTTTGAGTGTGTCGTGTGTAATTCTAGTTGAGTGAGATGAGTGTAGGTTGAGTGTGTCGTGTGTAATGCTAGTTGAGTGAGATGAGTGTATGTTGAGTGTGTCGTGTGTAATGCTAGTTGAGTGAGATGAGTGTATGTTTAGTGTGTCGTGTGTAATGCTAGTTGAGTGAGATGAGTGTATGTTGAGTGTGTCGTGTGTAATGCTAGTTGAGTGAGATGAGTGTATGTTTAGTGTGTCGTGTGTAATGCTAGTTGAGTGAGATGAGTGTATGTTGAGTGTGTCGTGTGTAATGCTAGTTGAGTGAGATGAGTGTATGTTGAGTGTGTCGTGTGTAATGCTAGTTGAGTGAGATGAGTGTATGTTGAGTGTGTCGTGTGTAATGCTAGTTGAGTGAGATGAGTGTAGTTTGAGTGTGTCGTGTGTAATGCTAGTTGAGTGAGATGAATGTAGGTTGAGTGTGACGTGTGTAACGCTAGTTGAGTGAGATGAGTGTAGGTTGAGTGTGTCGTATGTAATGCTAGTTGAGTGAGATGAGTGTAGGTTGAGTGTGTCGTATATAATGCTAGTTGAGTGAGATGATTGTAGGTTGAGTGTGTCGTATGTAATGCTAGTTGAGTGAGATGAGTGTATGTTGAGTGTGTCGTGTGTAATGCTAGTTGAGTGAGATGAGTGTATGTTGAGTGTGTCGTGTGTAATGCTAGTTGAGTGAGATGAGTGTATGTTGAGTGTGTCGTGTGTAATGCTAGTTGAGTGAGATGAGTGTAGTTTGAGTGTGTCGTGTGTAATGCTAGTTGAGTGAGATGAATGTAGGTTGAGTGTGACGTGTGTAACGCTAGTTGAGTGAGATGAGTGTAGGTTGAGTGTGTCGTATGTAATGCTAGTTGAGTGAGATGAGTGTAGGTTGAGTGTGTCGTATGTAATGCTAGTTGAGTGAGATGATTGTAGGTTGAATGTGTCGTGTCCAGAATCAACACTGGCTGTCTCACGTTGACGGGGCAAAGATTGTCAAAACGATAAACAGCCTTATATAAAATCCACTTTACATTGACGTCATGTTCCCAACCGAACAGTTATGTTATCGCCACTACGTATTGATATTGTCGTGACTGCCTGCGGGAAGGTATTTTATCGACAATGCACCTTTCTTCGCCGAAGGAATGGAAGTTGTCATGAAATGTTACGGGCCGCCAATCGCCTCAACTACACACAGGTGTGTTTATTTGTTGACAAGAACAATATGTGTTACTAACTAATGTCTGGCGCATGCACTATGACAAGGCAGTTTACTAAAATAAAACATTTCCTCGAAATCTGTAAAGGTTGCATGGAGCGACGAACGACGAAATGTACATCTCCCGCCGTTGCCTTGGCAACTGTGTACACGTCTTAGTGACGTGTTGGGCAGGTTGGCACGTTTTGTAATATGTACTGGAAGCAACTACTGTCTGTCGATATTCAACATGTTCTTATGTATATATGTACACACACACACACACACACACACACACACACACACACAGATCCACACACACACACACACACACACACACACACACACACACACAGACACAGACACAGACACACACAGACACAGACACACACACACACACACACACAGATCCACACACACACACACACACACACACACACACACACACACACACACACACACACACACACAGATCCACACACACACACACACACACACACACACACACACACACACACACACACACACACACACACACACATATATATATAATATATATATATATATATATATATATATATATATATATATATATATATATATATATATATATATATATATATATATATATATATATATATATATATGTATATATATATAGAGAGAGAGTGAGAGAGAGGGGGGGCGTCGAACACACAGTGCAATGATGTTCTCGAGTAATTGAGGCGCCGAATTCCTTTCACATGTATACCCCACCATAGTCGATCAGAGTCGCCGATCCAAGGCCGAGCCAGGGCTGATATGAGGTCACTAGCGAAGGTGACCGGGCTGAGTTGTACGTCAGAACTGGAGCATGCCCTATGCTTCTGCTTCACGGTTGGCGGTGTAAGAAAGGACGTTTACGAGTATGTTCTATATATACTGTCACACGTCAACTACGTCATTTTTGCAAAAATAACGGCATACGTCATCACGTGTCGACTCCGTATATCGTAACTGGCTTATAGGGTATATAAGTGGCGTGGGTCACCCCTTCCTCACTCATACGTATTTCGCGTTTGCGGCAGATCGTAGCGAGTTGAAGCACGTTGTTTGTACGTCCGGTGTCGTCGAGACTTCACAGCTGCACATCGACTCAACCTCGGGTGTGTTGAAGATCTCCGAACTGAACTTCGAACAGCAGGTAGACACTTTTTGTTCAGTATTATTCACAATCTCTGCACAGCGACTACACTATAGACGCGGTTCCCGTTGTTGGGTGATAGCACTGTTCCACAGTATAGTTGAGTATGTATGTATGTATGTTTGTATATGTATGTATGTATGTATGTATGTATGTATGTATGTATGTTTGCGAGCGCGTGCGCGTTCGTGCGTGCGTGTGTGCGCGTCCACCGCCAAATATCTGATACGCTAAAAGAAATGGGCGCAGGGGTTAGAGTGTTTGACTGTCGTTCTGAGGAACCGGGGTTCGGACTCTGGTGCTGCCGGGCGGTTGTTCTAATCCTGGAGCCGTTGCGCGTGGACTCACTGAGCCGGGATCTCATTGTCGGAACTCCCTAATCCAGAATAGTCAACATATAACGATCGTGGACATTTCCTGAAAACCAACAAAACTAAATGTGCAAAGGCACCAATATCTTTGTTGCACTCGCTTACTCCAGTCGTTCAGGAAAAGCATTTCACTGGATGTCGACGTCGTCGGTTTAAGCGTTGGTAGGAGAATGTAGGGCTATATCAGAATTATTGTCTGTCCGTCATTACCACCGAAAATCCCTTATGAAAATACGTCTTCGTTTGACAACAGACGCATGAGTTTTCACAACATTTTGAACACATTTAAGGATATTAAATAGATAAGGGTAGCATTTTGTGTAAAAACAGAAGATATATATATATATATATATATATATATATATATATATTACATATATATATATATATAATATATATATATATATATATTACATATATATATATATATACACGTATATACATATATTATATACATATATTATATATATATATATATATATATATATATATATATATATATATATATATATATATTACATATATATATATATATATATATATACACATATATACATATAGTATATACATATATTATATATATATATATATATATATATATATATATGTATTATATATAAGGGTGGTCCATTGAAATCAGAGGTGGTCCCACCCCAATGGTTGGTGTAGTGCCGACGCTTAAAGTCGTTGTTCAGGGAAAACATTACACAGCGTGTGTCAAGCCACCACTTGACACGTCTCGGCTACGTCGCCGTGAGATAGTATCAGTAACTGCACTGAACGTCCGCAGACATATCTGTTGTATAACGTGGACGTGACAGCGCACCATTTGACTGTGGGGTCGCGGTCGAGGTTGTGTGCAGTGAACCGTAGCGAGGCGCCACGCGAATGAATGAACACACAGCGACCACAGCGCTCTCACGCGGCGCTCTTTCAATGTAGTAAGTACTTCCATCTACTCTCCAGTATCCAGTACTTCCACCTAGTCTCCAGCTTCCAGTACTTCCATCTAGTCTCCAGCTTCCAGTACTTCCATCTAATCGCCAGCATCCAGTTCTTCCATCTAGTCTTCAGCTTCCAGTACTTCCGTCTAGTCTCCAGCACCCAGTACTTCCATCTACTCTCCAGTATCCAGTACTTCCACCTAGTCTCCAGCTTCCAGTACTTCCATCTAGTCTCCAGATTCCAATACTTCCATCTAATCTCCAGCTTCCAGTACTTCCACCTAGTCTCCAGCACCCAGTACTTCCATCTACTCTCCAGCATCCAAAACTTCCACCTAGTCTCCAGCTTCCAGTACTTCCATCTAGTCTCCAGCTTCCAGTACTTCCGTCTAGTCTCCAGCTTCCAGTACTTCCATCTAATCTCCAGCTTCCAGTACTTCCATCTTGTCTCCAGCTTCCAGTACTTCCATCTAGTCTCCAGCTTCTAGTACTTCCATCTAGTCTCCAGCATCCAGTACTTCAATCTAACCTCCAGCTTCCAGTCGTTCCATCTAGTCTCCAGCTTCCAGTACTTCCATCTAGTCTCCAGCTTCCAGTACTTCCATCTAGTCTCCAGCTTCTAGTACTTCCATCTAGTCTCCAGCATCCAGTACTTCCATCTAATCTCCAGCTTCCAGTCGTTCCATCTAGTCTCCGGCTTCCAGTACTTCCATCTAGTCTCCAGCTTCCAGTATTTCCATCTAGTCTATAATCCCATTTGCATATAAAGGTATGGCAACATATATTCGCGGAATGCATATACTATTATGTGGGTATTATTATAAACAATATGTAGTGAACAATCACAAAGTCGTTACCGAGAATGCTACATCGCAGGCTTTATGAGCAATGACAAGCGTGCTTGTCGAACTAATGTCTAGTTATAATAAACGGTTAACTGGACGTCAAAGCTCCCAGCCACTGTAGGTGGCTAGCACATAATGTATACACTAGAAACACGGCAGTTATTGTGAATGTATCAACACGTGATATCAAATAAACTAGCAGCCTTTGGCGCACCGGGTGTTGTGACTTGTTAACACATAGCGCCACTTGACGGGATACTGGAATGCTGAAGGTATTATCTACATCAGATGTACAGACCTTTATTAAAAGTTATTTAAGTACGTCGCTATTTTTTAAAATCAGAGTACAGCCGCTATCTGGTTGTCAGCGAAATTTTCTTTTAATTACGGTGCGGGTAAACTCAGTACTAGACCAACACATTGTACCTCCCCAAGGTGTTTGTGCTTGATCTCCCACCGTCAGTGCTCCCATGCCCTCTCACCCTACAAACACCCCATATCACCCTTTCTTTTGCCTTTTTCTCTGCCCACTGAATCTGGCCTCTGCCCTCTGCAAACCCTCCAGACCTCCAATCTACAACAGAACCCCCGCCTCCGTCACACGCTCCTCCGTCGTTATTTCCACCCCACATTCCACTTCAGTGAGTCCTTCCCCTGTGGTTTCCCCGGTCGAGGTCCCACTGCTCCGAAACCTTTCACCATTCCGTTCGCTGTTCCGCTCACCATTTCCCCAAATCCCATTGATCGGGAAAGGGGTCGGGTTCGTGATTCGTTTTCCTTGATCCATTTTCCATTTCCAGATCCCCTTTTTCTTGTTCATCCCATGATCAAGTCAGCGGTCGTTTGTGGACAATGACGGAACTGAAGTAGCCATTTCAAATTTTCGTAACAACCGTCCAGGGTTATTAGTTAGAATATCGTTGAAATCTTGATTAAACAAAATAAGTCCTAGTGTAGCCTACGTCTTGTATATGTGTATTTTGTGGGGAACTGATATCACCCAAAACGACGCACTCGTGTCTGACATTAAGGTGCTTTGACGACGCTGTATTGTTGGACATTGACGAGACCGTATTGTTGGACAATATTTTTAATGTATTGGCACACAAGATATATAATTATGGGATCCAATAAACAAGAATTCCAGCCGCTGCGACGCAAACACCAAGTTTACACGGCAGTAACCTTACACTCGCTGTAGCGCTTACATTTTCCCGGCGTTATAAACGGTCCGGTTGACGTTTCTGCGCATGCGTGACAAATGTAAAATCACCAATGTGCAGCGAAACGGCAAAGCATTTATGGTATGTTTATGGCTGTTCGTTAGGATGTATATAACCTCTCAGCAAATTTATTTGTCGGAAATTAACACGAGGTAAACAAGTGTTGAGGCATGTTTTGAGAGTAAGCGCGTGACTGTAGTGCTCCATAGCCTGTAACGGAGTTTTAAACAAACTTAATATTTAAAAGCAATTCTTCACAGTAATCATCACAGGAGGGTTATCGAACAGCCCGTGGCATTTAATATCAAAAAATGCTTTTTCGTTTCGCTGCACATTGATGATTTTACATTTACGGAGTAGGCGCAGAAACGTCAATCGGAATGTTTATCACGACCGGGGAAATGTAAGCGCGACAACGCCGTGCTTGAAAGGACGAAGAATCAACTGATATCTGCTCAAATATCACCCTACACCTGCGTCTTGTGTAGGACATAATTACCCTGTTGGTGGTGACTTTTCTCTGCATAGTTATCCAATGTATTGGAATGGACTGTACGTAACCGGTTGACTGAGGGTTGCCATTATTTAATATGCGTATGCATTGATACAACTTCTCTACTGTGTATTGTCCGAGCTGCCGACTACACTAGTGGGAACAACAAACAACAGTGATGGATGGGTGGATGGAGAATGGTGATGTACGTGGACTAGTGATGGACGGGTGGATGGAGAACGATGATGTACGTGGACTAGTGATGGACGGGTGGATGGAGAATGATGATGTACGTGGACTAGTGATGGACGGGTGGATGGAGAATGATGATGTAGGTGGACAAGTGATGGATGGGTGGATGGAGAATGATGATGTACGTGGGCTAGTGATGGACGGGTGGATGGAGAATGATGATGTAGGTGGACTAGTGATGGATGGGTGGATGGAGAATGATGATGTAGGTGGACTAGTGATGGATGGGTGGATGGAGAATGATGATGCAGGTGGACTAGTGATGGACGGGTGGATGGAGAATGATGATGTAGGTGGACTAGTGATGGACGGGTGGATGGAGAATGATGATGTAGGTGGACTAGTGATGGACGGGTGGATGGTGAATGATGATGTAGGTGGACTAGTGATGGACGGGTGGATGGAGAATGATGATGTAGGTGGGTGGACTAGTGATGGACGGGTGGATGGAGAATGATGATGTATGTGGACTAGTGATGGACGGGTGAATGGAGAATGATGATGTAGGTGGACTGGTGATGGACGGGTGGATGGAGAATGATGATGTAGGTGGACTAGTGATGGACGGGTGGATGGACAATGATGATGTAGGTGGACTAGTGATGGATGGGTGGATGGACAATGATGACGTACGTGGACTAGTGATGGACGGGTGGATGGAGAATGATGATGTAGGTGGACTAGTGATGGACGGGTGGATGGAGAATGATGATGTAGGTGGACTAGTGATGGATGGGTGGATGGAGAATGATGATGTAGGTGGACAAGTGATGGGTGGGTGGATGAAGAGTGATGATGTAGGTGGACTAGTGATGGGTGGGTGGATGGAGAATGATGATGTAGGTGGACTAGTGATGGGTGGGTGGATGGAGAATGATGATGGAGGTGGACAAGTGTTGTGTGGGTGGATGAAGAGTGATGATGTAGGTGGACTAGTGATGGGTGGGTGGATGGAGAATGATGATGTAGGTGGACAAGTGATGGGTGGGTGGATGAAGAGTGATGATGTAGGTGGAATAGTGATGGGTGGGTGGATGAAGAGTGACGATGTAGGTGGACAAGTGATGGGTGGGTGGATGAAGAGTGACGATGTAGGTGGACTAGTGATGGGTGGGTGGATGAAAAGTGATGATGTAGGAGGACAA
>OZ024864.1:1593900-1603900 GCA_964017155.1 Oasisia sp. SBJ-2009 | reverse complement strand
AGGTGTACACAACGCCAGCGGACAGTCGCGTCATGTTCGTTGTCCATCGTGCAGGAGAACGACATCTGTTCCAGCGAATGGCATCGCCGGGTTGCCCGTTGATTTCAAAATGAATGAGATGAAAGACAGGATCCGACAAATAAAAACACGTAACCGTCCTCAGGGTAATGTATCCAGCCCAAGCCAGGCACGTCCTCGGGATAATGCATGCAACCCCTGCAAAGCAAGCAAAAATGTCGTCCCTGCATCATGGCGCTGCACTGACTGCGAGATGATGTACTGCGACGGTTGCATGACATCTCATAATAGCAACTCACTGTTCAAACGTCATGAAGTTCGTCGTCTGCAGCAATCGACCGTTACATGTGGAAGGTGTGAGGTGAGTTTGAAGTAGGTAGATCAATTAGTACGATAGACTTTGTAAACTGGTGCACAATTGTGATAGTGTTTCATATCAATGTGATACTATTGGTGTCCTGTTTTTAAGTTTTGCTTCCTGGTGGATTGTGTTGTCCGCAACATTCGACCACAAGTAGGTGTTAAACATAAAGGTAAAATTGAGTTTTTATATAGCGCAGTATCCGGTCCTCAGATTGCTTAAAGTGGTTTACACTTTACTTTCCTGACATACCTGTTCAATCAAGTATTATCTCCACCTCTCTGTGTTACTGTTTATATCTGGCATAATCAATACGTCTTATTCTTATGTATTATGATATGTACGTATGAATGTATGCATGTCTGATCGCAACGTATTGATGTATGTGTGTATATGAATATGTGTGTTCGTGCATGCGTGAGTGCGTGAGTGCATGCGTGTGTTTGTTTCCGTGTAAGTTTCGCAATTCTTCTTTTATTGACAACATCAATGTTGTGATGATTATGCTGATTTGTGGAGGTTGCAGTTGACACTTCTGAAATGTAGTGAAAGGGTGTGTGGCATAGTAGAGGGGGGTAGTATACATAAGAAACAAAGGGGAGGGGAAGGGGAGGGGTGGGGGATGGGAGGGGGAGGGCGTGGTCTGTCTGGGTTACGGGAGGGCAGCAAGCCTGGACTTGAAACAGTCCAGGGACTTGGCTGCCACTATTTCCTGGGGCAGGCTGTTCCATTCAGGTCTGGGCGAAGAATGACATATGTCTGTACTTTGTACTGTACTACCTAAGCTAAGAAACATTCGTGCTGTTAAATATCAGGTTCACAAGGAAAAGGAACGGAGTTTCTTCTGTCAGACATGTCGCAAGCTCGTGTGCACACTGTGCGTCATCAAAGCGCACTCTAAACACGACGTGGTTGAGGCAGATGTGTTGTACAAGAAAAATGTGGATGAGATCCGTGACCTTGAAACTGCCATTGACAGCACGGTGAAACGTCAAAGCGACGTCAAGACGAAAATCGAAACCATGCGGCAACAGATTTTCCAGTCGTATCAAAAGGTTGATATTATTCACCACGTGGTGACTAATGTTATTTTATAGCAAAGGCTAATCAATTTGCATGCAGTGTTACGTTTTATGTTACGTAGATGTGTAACGTTCCTATAAAGCAACACGTATTAATATACTGAGTTTCATATAATGTGTGATTAACGTATAACGAAGCAATACCCTAACGCTTGTTTACTAAAAATTATGTAATTATGCGAATTTCATCTTAATTTTGTTTTACTGATGTATAGGTTGCAAAATAGTAATGATTTATTGAACGAATCTGCAACGATGGCTATATTCTGATATATTTCATTGATATATATATATATATATATATATATATATATATATATATATATATATATATATATATATTATATATATATACGTACGTACATACATACGGACGGACGGACGGACGGACGGACGGACGGACGGACGGACGGACGGACGGACGGACGGACGGACGGACGGACGGACGGACGGACGGACGGACGGACGGACGGACGGACGGACGGACGGACGGACGGACGGACGGACGGACGGACGGACGGACGGACGGACGGACGGACGGACGGACGGACGGACGGACGGACGGACGGACGGACGGACGGACGGACGGACGGACGGACGGACGGACGGACGGACGGACGGACGGACGGACGGACGGACGGACGGACGGACGGACGGACGGACGGACGGACGGACGGACGGACGGACGGACGGACGGACGGACGGACGGACGGACGGACGGACGGACGGACGGACGGACGGACGGACGGACGGTTGGATAGATATATAGATAGACAGACAGACAGACAGACAGACAGACAGACAGACAGACAGACAGACAGACAGACAGACAGACAGACAGACAGACAGATCAACCGATCAATAGATATAATTCGTTTAACCAACAGCTTGCGGTCATGGTCTACGAAATGTTTGACAAGCTAGGTGCATATCTTAGGACCTCATAATACGACTTTCAGCTGCCGAGGAACACTGACGCGTGCGTGGACTGTAATGTGGCTATTAGAGTTCTTGAGAAACCCACGGACAGCCATTATTAAATATCGCTGACGGACAACGTATATTGTAGTATTGCAATTTTACCTTGTTTTATTTACTTTTTAACAGACAGAAGATGAGGTGAAACAAAAAGCAGCGAACATGGTAAGAAGTATTCAAGAACAAGAAGAAACCATCCTACGTGAACTACGCCAAAGACGGGAACAAGAACTCGGCCAGGTTTTGACAAAGTTGGACAGTGTTGATTCCTACTTAGAGAACGCGCAACGTCTGAAAGTGAGTACATTCACATGTTGCTGCTTTGGGGATAATGTATTTTAGAGTAAGTAACTTTGGATAATTGCCTTGCACACTTGTACTAGATTTATCTATGACCGCTGAAAAAAAAACAGATACACATGCTGTCCATAGACATAGGTAATGTGGGATCATCAACATCCGACATGAACCGTTATGTATCAAGAACTCTTAATGGAAGGGAGATTTTGTGAAAACAAACAAAATACGGATCCGTCCTTGTACCTTAGATTCTCACCGGCGAAGGACACCAGACTAACTGTCTAAAATTAAACGCCCAGTGTATGTAGATCTATAATGCACGCGGTCACAAGCACACAACCCTTGAACAATTCGGTAACAAGTGCTGTATCATTGAACAGTTATGATGGATACGAATCGTATTAAAATGAATAAAAATAAATAACTTAATTTATCCATGTAGGATAGTAACTGTCTGTTTCCGTGCAGGCTGACGTCGACACATCCAGTCAGTTCGACAAGCTGGCAGTGCACGATATGGTCATACAGCGACTTCGGGCATTGGTTGTGTGCGACGAGCCGACGTGTTCAGGGGAACGGTCACTGTCGGTGACATTTGTGGCGGCCCAACAGGAACCCATTGTGGGACGGCTGGAAGTGCTGGCCACGAATACAGGTAACTAGTATTTCTTCATTTATAGGCCCCTATGTACGTTTTACTTTCTAAGACTAAATTACTGCAATACAAACGAGTAATAACTTGTAAGTAGCAAACAATACGTTTTACACAAATACGTTCCCCTTTAAAGAACGTAGTGTCTAGGAAATCAATGGATTGTTTACTCGTTACCGACATTAGTTTAACACAATTTTGATGGCTATTTAGAATGTCCAGGAAGACCCGATATGCATCATCACTGTGGGTCCAGATCCCAAAAATATCGTCCAAATATCGTAGATAAATCAAAGGTAATTTTTTGCATTTCCTTAGTGCCTGTTTTCCCATTCGGCCATGAAAAGGTTGGCATAGTTTGGGGCAAATCGTTTTCCCATTGCAGTGCCAGAAATGTTAATGTACCAGTTGGATGCGAATAAAAAATCGTTGTGTTCCAATGAGATTTTGAGTAGTTCTAAAATGTCTACGTCTGGGCGGTCAAAGTCCGGGTTCGGTAGAAAAGCTTGTTTTACTGCTTCAATCCCCGAATTATTGCCAATATTCGTATAGAGGCTTTCCACATCCACGGAGAACAGTAGGGCATCCCTAGGGATTTCGATTCCAGTAACTTTTCAATGAAGTCTGTAGTGTGTTTAACATAAGAAGTATGTGTGACAGCCAGACTGGTGTGTCTAATTTAGCGTAATGTATTGGGTTAGAGAGTTGTCGTTCCGCTTCTGGTATATGGTACTTTTTTGACATGATCACTGTCGCCGAACCTTTATCAGCAGGTTTAAAGCTGATAGTCGGGGTTTGCTGCACGTGACAAAATAATGACTATAATTGTATTACCCCAAAGACGCACTCAGTGCAATGATGGTGTTAAGAGAGATGTTATAATAATGGTGACAATGACAGACGGTATCACTACATGACTGTCTGTTACAGCATCGCCAGGGAACAGGACCACCCATGCAGCAACGGGTCATTCTGTTACAGCCACACCAGCGATCCGGACCACCTCAACTGCTGCAGCGAACACACCACGTGAGTCCGTTACGTCAGCGTGGAACTTGTTCTCGTAGACAGCGCTGATTTTCGTTGTTTTACAACATTGGTAAATGATCACGAAACATTAACGTTTGTATTTTCGAAAGTACTACAAATTCGCACTCAAATTTGTACATGATTTACGGCAATAATACAAAAGTGCGTGATTCGTGAAGGTGGAACCGACGGTCAAAATGACGTCATAGGAAAGAGATAGCTAATTGTTATCGATGTTTGCATTCCGTTAGAACCACTGCAATAACATTAATGGAATACATATTTCCAAATATTACATAAGTGTAGTTATACGATATGTGTAGTCTACTCTGAGATGCATCGTGGATAATGTAGGTCTAATCTCTCCAGTCTGCTTTTTCTCTATGCTGAGTCTAGACACGAAATTTCTTTGTTTTTTTTTTGACGTAGGCTACGTGAGTGTCTAAGTGTTCTACGAGATAAATTATGGCATCATATTTAATGTCATGTCCATGCGATGGTAGTCAATATAACGACAACGACAACAACTGTTTCAGCTCCTACCGACAAAATGATCAAAGAGGTTACGGCAGCGGCAAAACGAGGTACCCGTTCATGTCGTTAGTTATGTAGGAACAATTACTGCGCAACGTTCGCAGTCGCGTGACCATACATGTACGAATTATCTGACATTCGCTGTTCTGTAGTTGTGACACATGGCTCTATTAACACATCAGTGCTGGCATTATGTTTGATCTATACCATTAAATGACGCGTTGTTGTTAATATGAATAAGTAGGTATCCGATTGTACACAAATTCAGGATGCTCCAACACAGAAAACCGAGGCACTCAAACTTGTAAGCATATCCCATGTAAACGACACGTAAAACCACTCTTTTGTTACATGACATACGTGTTTGTTTTGTGTACATAACTGGGAGAGTGACATAATATGTGTTATGCATCGGAGGTTATCAATATCGACATGTTAATGTCGTCTGTTTCTTGTGTCACTCCCAAAGTGGACTGTCTATGTAATGGATGTATGACAACGGCGGGTGTCACCTCTGTGTATGGCGTCAGGTACACGTGATTGGAACGTGTTGCTTGATAACATGTGTGACAGTTGTAAAGTGAGTAGAAACAAAACTAGATATGTCAGAGCAGGTAATGAACAACCTCCAGACGAGGTCACTTATATTGTGAGTGTTCCTTCAACAGTGTCCGGGGAGAGTGCCACAGGCAGGAGTCGCCGGGTCGTCAACGTCATGAAGATGATTCGACGTCACAACTCGCCCGCGCTGTGGAAGCACGTTGTTCAGCAAGTTGTCGTTGACGGCGAATTGGCGATTACAGACGGGACGCTCACAAAGACAACTCTGGCTGATTTAACATACGTGCTCAAGAACTGCGACATGTCAGGAGTCACTACCCTAGAGTGAGTACATATAAGTACATGTATTCTCGTGGATGCATGGTTGAATATGCATATCTAGTCTCGTCGGTGATTACCTTTACCATTGACTGTATGTTGGGCGCCACATTTGTGATAATGATGTGATTAGAGGCGAAACTGTTTTTTGTATGAAAAACATAGATGGCATATTGTAGTAATCTTGGACATGAATTAACAGAAAGTTATACTTGAGCTCGGTATTATTATATGTCCCGAATGTTCGTTAGTGCAAAGGCTTTGATTAACAAAGGAGATGATGATGATGCGAACAATATATAGTGTTATGCTAACCCTTTGTTAGACATCATCAAGTTGATTTGGGTATTGAAGGTTTAATAAAACACAACATACTACAACACTATTTTAAAAACGATTTACAGAAATGAGACAACTGTCCTATGATAGTTCCCATACGCAGGTCTACACGGCTCAACACGTTCCTGGTTAGCTGCACAAGTTCACTCACCTGCTAATGTAATTGTTTTTCGTTTATTAACCCTGAAATATTCCCAAATTGATATGATGCTAATATTCGTGCGTACAATAGCATGAAATATTTTTTTACGAATATCTGACTTTTCTTAGCTTCATAATTTGTAGAAATAAAATATAAATTAAGACTCTTTATATTTAGGGTGTGCTAGGAGTGTTAAATAGGATTGTTCTTCTGCTAAATACTAATACTAATATTGTATAACACGGTATGTTATTAGTAATAATTCCCGCGTAGTCGATCGATGCGCACTATGAAGTGCAAATGCTATGCATATGCTACGTGCTGGCTATCAAAGCCAAGTTCCAGATATTTCTATGGCTCTGTAAGCTATTTAGGAACCCTACATTACTTGTATGGCCAGAGACATTTGACGATTATATGGAGAACCACGCCTCGGTTGCCCCACAGTCCTCTAGACGGCAGCACAGTAAAGTGGGCGTCGCCTCATTATTATGTCGTCTGCTTGAGACAGCCACACTCATGCGCGATTTGTTTTGAGAATTCAATAGTTTACATTTCAGTGTAAAGTGTAACTGTAGCATTACTTTTAAAAGTTGGTCAGATATATCATGTGACATGGTAAGCATAGTATAATAATTGGTTTGCATTTCTTTCCCCAAAATAAGAATAACACGTTTTAATCATGTCAGCTTGGCCTTGCCCTTGGCCGTGGGCAGTTTCTTTCCCGCGAAAATATTGGGTACCTCTATTTAATGACTAATGCAGTGACAGTCTCGCTTTATGCGCCAGTGGACGTGGAGAGGAAAGTAAACGATGATTAGAATCGCCGCTTGTGTAACTTTGTGTATTAAAATAGTCGCAGATCTAGGCCATTTATAATTTAGTATAATATATGCGCTCATGATGAAGTTATGTCGTATGCTGTGCTGTGCCTAGGCTACGCCTACAGCTACGCAGATTTTTCCAAAAAGGGGGCTGGTATTTGATTTGTATGCTGTGTACGATAGACCTATTAAGTACCTGTGTAAATGATATTTTCAGAAAACAATAAAACCGTAACATTATTAACTGTGTCTGTGACTGTCAAGGTTTGACCTCCCATACCCAGTATAAGTCTATAATGAGAGTAAGCACACTAATAAAAACAATAGACTAGTCAATACTATATCCATGGCCTACTATATATCTTATAAGTGTTAGTTTTAGCCAAGAACGCAATTTCTTGTATGATATTATTAATAATTTTATTTATGATTGTGTATAAAATACGTGAAATGTTCGAATGTACAATGGACTAGTTTTCCGGTCGTCGACTGGGCGATGTATTACATTGTATCTCTCGTTGTCGAACGCCGCCGCTAAACTGATACAAATACCACAAAAGTGTCGTTCAAACCTGTTGTTTATCGCCACGTCATACAATGCACCGGGTCGACACATTTGTGAGCAGGAAACAAAATATATCATATTTGTTGAAATGACAGATTAGTAAGTATTGTCCACTTGTGTTGCTGGTCAGTCGATGTATTGGATACAGGTGACATATCAACAAGTCATTATTTGTCATCTGTTGACACGGATTATCGAGATTAATCGACGACAGCGAGTGTCGAGTCTTGTGTTTGTTGTGTTTTAATCCAGGAATATTTCATCCACAGCTTGAGCGGCAACGACGGCCTGCTGAATGACGACAACAGAGCGCGACAGTTGACAGACGCCATCAGGGAGAGCCACATGACACTTGACACATTAAAGTAAGTTGAATTAAATACTACAACATGTGTCAACAGTTGTTGTTTCGTTGATGTCCACGTGTCGTCGTGGGAGAGTTGAGAGTCGCTAGACGAAGTTATCAGTTAAATATAGGAACTTATTGTTTACAGTCTCTCCTACATGGGGCTCACTGACAACAGCCTCGTCATCGTCGCTGACGTCATCGACGACCATATGTCACAACTCACGTAAGAACACATTTACTTATTCACCCGACATCAGTTCACGTCCACCCATCACACTTTTAGTGATGACTTCATCTTCTCAGATGGTTTTTATTGTACATTTATGAAATAGTTTCGCGTATTTTGAAAGTTGTTAAAATAAACCCAAATTGTACATTTCTCTGATTACACTCGACATTTCCTGTAACGTTCGTTTTAATTGAACTGTTTAAATTGTGCACTGAATCCACACATAAATATTGTTGACAATGAAGTAAATAGTTTGTTTATTGATTCACCCCACAAAATTACCCCACCCTCTAGAATTATCGCTGTTGTGGCTGAGTTAGATGATTTGTAAATAAAGGTTATTTACTTTTGTCTCCTTCTCTACAGGATTGACCACGTCCACCTGTCACGGGCCAACGTGGAGACACTCGACCGTCTCCTGACACGGAGACAGCAACTGACGATACGGGTGTGGGTGTGGCGGCGGTAAGTTGACGTGTTTAACGTTTGACACGTGCACGTGTTAGTGTGTAACACAGACGCACACGCGTGTGTTGGCCAGTGTCATGTTAGTGTCTTAACACAGACGTACGCAAGTGTGTCAGTGAGTGTCACGTGATGTAGGTGCGTTAACACGGCCGTGTGTGGCTGTGAGTGTCGTGTGTCGCTGTCAGTGTCATGACAATGTCTCCTCTCTCTTACAGCGTGTGGTCGGACTGGTTGGGTCAACTCACGACAAAGTTTGGCCGCGGCAGGATTCAATGGTAGGTGATTGTGTACAGACGTACCACGTAACACACCAACCACCCTACCCCAAATAACACCCCGTCAACACCCGGCCCAACTGTCCATCGTCCACGGAGAGTCCCCAAATAACGAATTTATTAGATTCGACGATTGATAAAAAGCCGGCGTCCCAAGTTGAACTCAAACGTCTCACGTTCATGTATCAGTTTTGTATCAAATTATCGCCCGCGTCGCTACGTTACGCGTCGTGGTTACGTCACACGTGCCTCGCGACTGTCGAGGAAATGTCCAGTGGAAGATTTAGTCATCACAGAACTCAGAAGGCGGTCAACGGGTAAAACACTGACAGTTAACAAGGCCAAGGGGAATAAGTCAATATCTGTTTGATTAAAATGGTTATATAAATGTTCGTTCCCAGAAATCCCGCCATTAATATGAGGCCTTCGATAACATTACATAATTAGTGTTGTTCTACTAATTCACTTATGACAATAATGTTCAATATTTAATTACATTGACAATGACTATGTAATGACATCAAATTATGAATGGTTTCTCTTTTAGACGTTTAATTCCTGGTGATGATATTGTCGGGCTAATGCGTGCATATAACTGTAGCACAGTAGTCCTAACAATAGTCTAGATATGACAAACTATGTTTCCGTTGAAAGTCACACTGCAATACTAACTAGTGACGTATTACCACAAACGTGTGCGTGTATGTATGTGCGATGCATGCCTGCATAAACACGAATATGTGAAATCCAGCAATGTTATAGTAAAAAAACTGTGCGTTACATTGTGTCAAATACAACAAAGTTTCTTATTTATACCTTTCAGATGATGAGTGGTGAACGTACGTTTGACAACACACACCAGCTAGGGATACATCACTGAACCGAACAAGGGTGACATTCGACATGTTGACGCACCTCCACGTATATGAGTCGCCACTACAATGTGTATGTCATACGTCTGTAGTAATAACTTAAG
>OZ024864.1:1553900-1591400 GCA_964017155.1 Oasisia sp. SBJ-2009 | reverse complement strand
CGTAGCTGAGCACCTGGTCACTCTTTCAAGTATCTGCCCCCTAAAGCCCCCTCCTGAGCACCTGCCCCCTCAAACTCATGGCCTCATATTTAGCACCTGGCTCCTAGTGCCCCCGTCTGACTTGAGCACCTGAAGCATCAGGCCCCCTTGAACACAAGGCCCGGCGTGCACCCTGACCGACTCGACCCCGTGCCCCCCTCGAACACTTCCCCCCTCTTGAGCACACGGGCTCCCCCTTGAGCACTCGAGCCCCCTCCTGAATTCTCGGGCCCCCTCTTGACAGAATCGCACATCTCATTGTGGTTAACATCGCACATAATATCGTGCGTAACATCGAAAACATAAAGTGAACGAGGATATAGAAGCAAGATGAACGAATTAAGAGAAGAAATTGCAATAAAAAAACACCCAAAGAGGAAAGTAGTCGCAAGCAGAATGAGATCGCCGGGGCACGTAGAAAGAATGGACGATGAAAGATGCGGGCAAATAGATGAGAGCGGTAGGCAAAAAGAGTAGACCGAAGTTCAGAAACAAAGACAGCGTGAACATAGATCTGAGGAGGGCTCGTTCGAACAGCCACGAATGAGGGACCTCTGTAGGAGGCCACTGAGCATGGAAAGGCCTTGCAGGGAAGTAGAAGAATAAAATCATGTGACATCGTCCTTCACTGCGCAAGGGATCATGGGAACGAAGAAGAGATTATAATATCTACGCAATGTTGAGCACACGTCGGGTTCAAAACCAGTAACAACATGAACACGTAAGTATTGTGTCCGTACGTAAGGCGACAAATTTATTGATAAGATTATATTTACGATAATATCGCAAATATTCAACTCCCCGAATGTCACTTCGTGTACAGAGTCAACGGAGAAAACCATTGTTGTGAAATTGTTATTATACTTGTACTTGTTAATGATTAGTTTGTAGTAACTGTTTTACACGCATACTTTCAAAATATTGCCTTCTGTTTCTCTTTAGATAACTAGCCCAACCAATCAATAACACACCCACGGCCCGCTGACAAATGTAAACACATTAGAGTTAAACACTAAAGAATACAGACCATATTGTTTCCCCGCACTTAAACTACATGACACTTTCTAGATGCGACAGAGGTTAATGCAAAAGGCACCCAGAAATTAATTCAAGGAACTGCTAGACAGCGCGATGTGCTCATAGAACATCAAACATTATGACGTGATACCTGGCACGGATTCGCCAATTACAAAACAGAAACAGAGACAAAGACAAAGAAACAGAAAGAGATGCCGATACTGATTAATACGATGGTATAATCCAACAGAACACGACACGCCACGTGTTCATAATGGGCGATGACGTAACTGGGTCGCTGTGTTACAAAGATTTGTAGATTTTTAAATAAAGGTATTTCTGTTTTTCGATCGAATCTACGTAGTTTCTAACAATGAAACGCAACAATCACGTGACTAAATACGAAGTACGCCATTGTTTTCTTAACGACGTTGTGCAGCGTATTGTTACACGCGTTGAACACGTTGCGTATAGCAACAGGACTTGTAGACAGTAGCGACATCTAGCTTCCTGTAGCTCGAGTAGGAACCGTTGCAATGGGGTCGTACAAGGCAAGTGTACTGTACTGACTGGGTAATCATGTCGCCGTCAGTGTCGGGACACGAAACACCAGTCGTTCCGTTACTATATATCATACGGGATCGGAAAAGGGTTGAGACCGGGATGCTTGCAAGCACTCCTTAGTGTTCCTTAGAACCGAGGATAGACCAAAGGATCGCTTTAAACAACTTGCGCGTTAAAGCAGGGGTGAAGCTAATCTAAAGGTAGCACCGTGTAGGTCCATACACTATGTAATGCCAACTTTACCAAATATAAAAAGTTCCAGACCTAGATCGATGAATTACGAAGGGCACAAAGTATAATAGCGATTCAAACATTAGCCCTACGAGTAGATTCCGTTGCGACAATCATCACCCCCTTCCTCCCAACTGCGTTTCTCCATCTAACACGGTCCTGAAATTCCCGTTAAACTCTTGAGTGTTAGCATCGCTTCATAAGCAGCAGTCGACATTGCTGTTGACGCGAGGTGCTGCAGCAGTCGGCATTGCTGTTGACGCGAGGTGCTGCAGCAGTCGGCATTGCTGTTGATGCGAGGTGCTGCAGCAGTCGGCATTGCTTTTGACGCGAGGTGCTGCAGCAGTCGTCATTGCTGTTGACGCGAGGTGCTGCAGCGGTCGACATTGCTGTTGACGCGAGGTGCTGCAGCAGTCGTCATTGCTGTTGACGCGAGGTGCTGCAGCAGTCGACATTGCTGTTGACGCGAGGTGCTGCGGCAGTCGTCACTGCTGTTGATGCGAGGTGCTGCAGCAGTCGACATTGCTGTTGACGCGAGGTGCTGCAGCAGTCATCATTGCTGTTGATGCGAGGTGCTGCGGTAGCAAGACGCACTCATCTAACAGAGACAGAGAGACAGAAAATACCGAGATAGAGAGACAGAGAGACAGAGAGACAGAGAGACAGAGAGACAGAGAGAGACAGAGAGAGACAGAGAGAGACAGAGAGAGACAGAGAGAGACAGAGAGGCAGACAGACAGACAGACAGACAGACAGAGAGAGACAGAGAGAGACACAGAGAGACAGAGAGAGACAGAGAGAGACAGAGAGAGACAGAGAGAGACAGAGAGAGACAGAGAGAGACAGAGAGAGACAGAGAGACAGAGATAGCAAGATTGTGTGAGAGAGAAGAGAGACAGGCTGGCAGACGGAGACGGAGACGGAGACGGAGACGGAGACGGAGACGGAGACGGAGACGGAGACGGAGACGGAGACGGAGACGGAGACGGAGACGGAGACGGAGACGGAGACGGAGACGGAGACGGAGACGGAGACGGAGACGGAGACGGAGACGGAGACGGAGACGGAGACGGAGACGGAGACGGAGACGGAGACGGAGACGGAGACGGAGACGGAGACGGAGACGGAGACGGAGACGGAGACGGAGACGGAGACGGAGACGGAGACGGAGACGGAGACGGAGACGGAGACGGAGACGGAGACGGAGACGGAGACGGAGACGGAGACGGAGACGGAGACGGAGACGGAGACGGAGACGGAGACGGAGACGGAGACGGAGACGGAGACGGAGACGGAGACGGAGACGGAGACGGAGACGGAGACGGAGACGGAGACGGAGACGGAGACGGAGACGGAGACGGAGACGGAGACGGAGACGGAGACGGAGACGGAGACGGAGACGGAGACGGAGACGGAGACGGAGACGGAGACGGAGACGGAGACGGAGACGGAGACGGAGACGGAGACGGAGACGGAGACGGAGACGGAGACGGAGACGGAGACGGAGACGGAGACGGAGACGGAGACGGAGACGGAGACGGAGACGGAGACGGAGACGGAGACGGAGACGGAGACGGAGACGGAGACGGAGACGGAGACGGAGACGGAGACGGAGACGGAGACGGAGACGGAGACGGAGACGGAGACGGAGACGGAGACGGAGACGGAGACGGAGACGGAGACGGAGACGGAGACGGAGACGGAGACGGAGACGGAATGTCTAACTGACAGTGTGCGACACAATACAATTGTTCTGCCTCGTCTCAGCCTTGTTGTCTCCGTACATAGGTTGAGGCTTTCTGTAATTCTTTCCAGATGGTTTTATGCGTGTTCGTTTCTTTGGCTACGGATCGGCTTCAACTGGTTTACGTTCTAAATAGATTTTTCATAGCGAGTTATATTGTAAAGCCTGTCTTAAATCCGACTTCCTATGGGAGGGTGAGTCCAGTGAAAGTCCACGCTTGACTTGGATGGCGTGATTCAGGATTTGTTTGTTATTCGCGTCAAAGATTTAGAGTGGTCATTTAATGAAGAACATAACCGAAACGACTATTATATATGTTTCGACGTTTGTTGTTGTTGCGTGTGCTACTCTACAAGTTTCACGCTGTTGTTGCGTGTGTTACTCTACAAGTTTCACACTGTTGTTGCGTGTGTTACTCTACAAGTTTCACGCTGTTGTTGCGTGTGCTACTCTACAAATTTCACGCTGTTGTTGCGTGTGTTACTCTACAGGTTTCACGCTGTTGTTGCGTGTGTTACTCTACACGTTTCACGCTGTTGTTGCGTGTGTTACTCTACAAGTTTCACGCTGTTGTTGCGTGTGCTACTCTACAAGTTTCACGTTGTTGTTACGTATGCTACTCTACAAGTTTCACGTTGTTGTTACGTGTGCTACTCTACAAGTTTCACGTTTTTGTTGCGTGTGCTACTCTACACGTGTCACGTTGTTGTTGCGTGTGCTGCTCTACAAGCTTCACGTTGTTGTTGCGTGTGCTGCTCTACAAGTTTCACGTTGTTGCTGCATATGCGTCTCTACAAGTTTCACGTCGTCGTTGTGTGTGCTACTCTACAAGTTTCACGTTGTTGTTGCGTGTGCTACCCTACAAGTTTCACGTCGTCGTTGCGTGTGCTATCCTACAAGTTTCACGTTGTTGTTGCGTGTGCTACCCTACAAGTTTCACGTTGTTGTTGCGTGTGCTACCCTACACGTTTCTTGTTGTTGTTGCGTGTGCTGCTCTACAAGCTTCATGTTGTTGCTGATCGAGTACTAGAGGATTGCATGTGCCAACTGAACTAGGGTTACTTTCTATGGAACGATATTAGGGCCTTAATTCAACATGTCATATTATTGCAGATAATCTGCAATAATACGACGTCAGGCATAATGAAGACAGGCATAATACGAATTCAGGCATAATACGAAGTCAAGCATAATGCAAGCAAGCACAATACGAGCAAGAATGCGAGCAAGAATGCCAGCTTGCATAATGCGAGATAGAATGCAAGCGAGCATAATAAGACTTGGCATAATCAGCACTCGCTAAGTTTGTGCTGCCATCTAGCGAACTACGCCAACCTGAAAATTGAAAATACTGAAGTATCCCTTACATTAACAAATGTTTTGGCTCAGGCTATTCACCAGCGAGCTGCTCGCTAAGTAACGTCAAGTCGAACTGTTATTTTGTTGTTTGTAATGCGCCTTATTTATCCTCTGGAACAATTCTTAATATGATATGAGGCAGAAAGTGAGTTTGGGCAGAAACCTAGCATTTAAATTATAATGATAGAGCATAATTAATGTATGTAATCAGCTTAATAATACATTTTCCGTTAATATGTCATTTTTTATGAGTAGTTACGTAATTTTTTTATACAAATAAGGCAATATTAATTGTGTGTGAAAATACATGTGATCATTAAACACATGTTCTTTTGTTTCTCTTAGGCATACTACTTGACCATATCTGTCACATATCAACGTACAATGTCTGCAATTACGTGCATGTCATCACACGTACGGTGTCTTCCGTTACATAGTGTGACATTTGCTAATAAATGCCCAAACTCACTTTCTGCCTCATATCATATTAAGAATTGTTCCAGAGGATAAATAAGGCGCATTACAAACAACAAAATAACAGTTCGACTTGACGTTGTAGCGCTTACGTTTTTCCGGCGTTAAATCCTTTCCGATTGACGTTTCTGCGCATGCGCGAGTCAGATACGACTTTGGTTGTTATGCGGGATGTTTACTTTTCCCACCCCGCGGCACCCACCGTTAAAACCGTTCCGATTGACGTTTCTGCGCATGCGCGTGTCAAGTATTTTGTTAACCGGCGAAAGTTTGTAGTTTCTGAGATGTTTTACAGTTATCTGAGACATTATATGAGCAGTGGCGTGCACCACCCGGCAGTAGCCAAGCATGACAATGTCCAGTGAAGGGTACGCTCAGCAGCGCTGAAGCATAGCCTACTTTAAAAGGTGTGTTCAAAAAGGCTAAATTCGAGTCGACCCAGTCAGTGGCAGTGCTGACTCAGCCTCTCAGGAGCAGAGTCCAGTTATCAGTAATAAGATTATCGACAGCGTCAAACGTTCATCACAAATAATAATAATTATTATATTAAGTAACGTTGTCATTGGCATCGGAATATAAGTATAGGGTTGCATTAATTAAGTCGTTTATATAGAGTAGTAGAGTTTAGACTGGTGAATATGCTACCAGTGGAGTTACGAGTTAAACAACTCAAATTGAACCTTGTTTATAATGTTATAAATGATAGAGCACCGAAGTATATGTCAAATTTGTTTAACGTAGCATGTAAGCAGCACGGTATAAATACAAGATCTAGTGTTATGTCTCTTCATGTGCCGTATGTTAAATCATTTGGACAAACCTCGTTTTACTATACAGGAATTCATGCCTGGAACAAACTGCCATTTTCTATACAAAGTGTTCAGAACATGAAGCAATTTAAATGTCTACTGAAGCAGTTTTTGTTCAGTTGTCTTAATGACCAGGAAGCCAGCTCATTTATTTATTTTTAATCATAATTGATGACGTAATTTTTATTTTATAATTTGTATTCTTTATTAGATTTATTTATGATTTTTGTGTAATAAATAACAAGGTTTTACAAAATGTTTCTAACCAGAAGATTATTTCCATACCTTTTTATATTGTAATTATCAATGTCATTTACATATTTTAGTTGTTGTTTTAGTATGTTATATTTGTCATTTGAGATGTTATATTTATCAGTTCTGTCATTTATGTCAATGTCTGTCATGTGTATGTCAAGGACCACAATGGAAATAAGTGCGTGCACTTTTTGTGTTATCCAAATATTTAAATGTACTTTGTATTGATATATTATGCATATGTGTACAATGTTTTACATTTTATATTAAACAAATCAACCAATCAAAAAAAGTAGAAATGATACAGTAACGATAGGAATGAGCCCTGCATCAGTGCATGATCGTGTGTGTTTTCAATATCTTTAACTTTATTTCAGATTGTCATAGACATAGTACATACAGATGTCCACATAAACATTAAAAAAATACAAGTGACTAGAAAAATATAAAAGTATTGCACATGGTAAATAGAGAAAAAAACATTGCACAATGGTACATTCAAACAAAAACTATTATGTATATACAACATTTTGATCCAATGTCGTCTTATCCTGGATTGCCATTTTATTGATATCACTGTTGATAATTGCAGTTACCAACTTATTATTATTTATCAAGTCTCCGCATGAATTTATATACAAGGTTTCTCATTACAGCTTTACTATCTGGTACATGGTATTCTACAAACATGGTGGAGGCACTGCAATATTTAGGCTGATTTAGCAATAAGCGAAACACATTATTGTAAGCCACATGAAGATTATGTATACTTGCTACTGTGTAATTCCACCACAGCTGAGCAGTATATATGGGAGAGCAGAAAGTTCTAAGCAAAGTCAGCTTCACTTCAGTGGAACACATGTAAAATTTCCGCAATAGCATATTACCCCTAGCATATAGTTGTCGGCATTGCCGCATTGGCGTAAGATATCTTTGTCATCACGTAATGTATTAGAAATAAAGTGACCCAAATATTTCACATTATCCACTTCCTGGATTGTTTTACCATTAATCTTAAATGATGGAGCTTCAATATTTTTCTTATATTTACTTTTAAAATATTAACACAGCATTGTTCTTGGAGTTGTACTTGATATCATGATTTAACCCATACATAGAGTCCACATACCTGCATCAGTTCAGACAGTCTTGATACAGATGGGGACAGAATTACCAAGTCATCAGCATACATAAGATGGTTGATAGTTGTACTACATATTACACACCTTGTGTTACATTTGTTTAAAGCTATGGTTAAATCATCCATATATATATATATATATATATATATATATATATATATATATATATATATATATATATATATATATATATATATATTAAAAAGGTGTGGTGAGAGTATACCACCTTGCCTGACACCATTTGCAACATAAAAATGTTCCAACAATTTGCCTGACCATCTTATACACATAGTCTGATTCGAATACCAATATATAAGCAGTCTAACAATATATCCAGACACTCCCCTGTCAATCAACTTTAGAAATAAGATAGAATGTTTCACTCTGTCAAAGGATTTAGAAGCATCTAAAAACATGTAAACATAGACCCATCTAGACTCCTATGCCTGTCAATAACTTCCTTTAAGACATAAATACACAAGTCTGTCCCGTGTTTTTTCTTAAATCCAAACTGATTGGACATTGTTGACCGCGTAACTGACATTCTGTCTAACAATATGTTTTCAATTTTTTTTGACACAATACTAGCTAATGCAATAGGTCTATAATTGTCTTTGCTGTTAATCTTGCTACATTTATCTTTGATAATAGGAACCAGCTAGTAGTGGACGCTCAGCTCAATCTCGCCTGCGTCTTCTTCCATCTTCTATCTTCTTTGCAGATAACGCTGCAGGTTGTGACCAGAATGAATTCTGGTTCCTGCGTCTTCTTCCATCTTCTTTGCAGATAACGCTGCAGGTTGTGACCAGAATGAATTCTGGTTCCTGCGTCTTCTTCCATCTTCTTTGCAGATAACGCTGCAGGTTGTGACCAGAATGAATTCTGGTTCCTGCGTCTTCTTCCATCTTCTTTGCAGATAACGCTGCAGGTTGTGACCAGAATGAATTCTGGTTCCTGCGTCTTCTTCCATCTTCTTTGCAGATAACGCTGCAGGTTGTGACCAGAATGAATTCTGGTTCCTGCATTTTTGTGTGTACGTATCTCGTACGCAGCACTGTTATGGTGTTTGCCATAATTAGTGTCATATGACCGTCGTGGTCATACATCGTTCGCCATTGCTTGACATGTCACAGCACTGACATGTACCAGGAGAATAACGGACAACCATTGTCACATCCACAAAGATAGAACTTCATCATATCCTTGCCCTCAGACACAGAATGTGCCAATTAAGGTCGCCTGGCCTGACCAGGGTAATCGCTATCTCTGCCATCAGACAGTGTCTGCACCTTAGGGACTTGAAGCTGCCCTGTGATACAGATTCCTTGTGGCCAACTACGGCTGAGATACTGTTCTCAGGCCTATGCACTACTAACTCTTCTAGTATAGTTTCTCTGTGTATGTAACAGTATAATCTTCCAAGATATCTATATATATGACCAACAAGAGCTAACACATGAAAACTAACTCTAATCAACTTCATCCTATTCTGTTTAGCAGAACACACCCTGTGCCAATTAAATATCTATTAAGCCAGAAGCTGCCCTGAACAGAACTATGTTGATACTCGTTAACTTCTCTCATTACACCACTGGGCCAGTCATTGACCCCTAGACTGCAGCCATGCTGTGTGTTGACATAATCTAACCAGATGGTCTCACAGCCTGAAACAGCCACAATGACCAGTTCACTGACTGGCTGGTCAAATTACTTCTGTTTGACCAAGACTACTCTCTATAATTGAAATAAATGCATGAACTATGCTTCAAGACCTAGCTGGCAAAAATCAGGATGAGAAGATGAACAATTCGAAGTGATGATGACATAAAACGCAGAAAGTTGAAAGCTGTATATGGCATCAGAGCAATGAGGATGGTAATGATGATGATGATAAAATAAATATAGCTGTCCATGTCAGCAAGTGATTCCGTCCACTTTGACTGGGCAGATATGTGCAGGAACTTTTTGTTGGAAAGTGCTTGAACGAAAACAATCACTTATTTTTAAACAATCTTTGAAACCAAACTTTCATGTGTTGAAAATAATTGGTTACAACGACATAGGGTAGACACGATTACACCGTAACATTTGTCATGTTCGGTTCTGCTTGTCACAGACCTCGTGTTTTGTGATGTTCGGTTCTACAAACTGTAGACCTCGCGCTTTGTGACTAGCTCACAAACCATATGAACGATTACACCGTGACATTTGTCATGTCCGGTTCTGCACGGGGCAGACCTCGCGTTTTGTGACTATTTCACAAACCATATGAACGATTACACCGACTTATATGTATTGTCCGGTTCTGCTTGTAGCAGACCTCAGACTCAGACTCAGCCTCTCAGGAGCAGAGTCCAGTTATCAGTAATAAGATTATCGACAGCGTCAAACGTTCATCACAAATAATAATTATTATTATATTAAGTAACGTTGTCATTGGCATCGGAATATAAGTATAGGGTTGCATTAATTAAGTCGTTTATATAGAGTAGTAGAGTTTAGACTGGTGAATATGCTACCAGTGGAGTTACGAGTTAAACAACTCAAATTGAACCTTGTTTATAATGTTATAAATGATAGAGCACCGAAGTATATGTCAAATTTGTTTAACGTAGCATGTAAGCAGCACGGTATAAATACAAGATCTAGTGTTATGTCTCTTCATGTGCCGTATGTTAAATCATTTGGACAAACCTCGTTTTACTATACAGGAATTCATGCCTGGAACAAACTGCCATTTTCTATACAAAGTGTTCAGAACATGAAGCAATTTAAATGTCTACTGAAGCAGTTTTTGTTCAGTTGTCTTAATGACCAGGAAGCCAGCTCATTTATTTATTTTTAATCATAATTGATGACGTAATTTTTATTTTATAATTTGTATTCTTTATTAGATTTATTTATGATTTTTGTGTAATAAATAACAAGGTTTTACAAAATGTTTCTAACCAGAAGATTATTTCCATACCTTTTTATATTGTAATTATCAATGTCATTTACATATTTTAGTAATTATTTATGTCGGTTTATTTATTATGGTTGTTTTAGTATGTTATATTTGTCATTTGAGATGTTATATTTATCAGTTCTGTCATTTATGTCAATGTCTGTCATGTGTATGTCAAGGACCACAATGGAAATAAGTGCGTGCACTTTTTGAGTTATCCAAATATTTAAATGTACTTTGTATTTATATATTATGCATATGTGTACAATGTTTTACATTTTATATTAAACAAATCAATCAATCCAAAAAAGTAGAAATGATACAGTAACGATAAGAGTGAGCCCTGCATCAGTGCATGATCGTGTGTGTTTTCAATATCTTTAACTTTATTTCAGATTGTCATAGACATAGTACATACAGATGTCCACATAAACATTAAAAAAATACAAGTGACTAGAAAAATATAAAAGTATTGCACATGGTAAATAGAGAAAAAAAACATTGCATAATGGTACATTCAAACAAAAACTATTATGTATATACAACATTTTGATCCAATGTCGTCTTATCCTGGATTGCCATTTTATTGATATCACTGTTGATAATTGCAGTTACCTGGCAGGTGAGGAATTCTGAGGCTCCAGGCGTCTTTTGATGTTCTTTGATCTACTGTGAAAGGGCATATACGTGGATTGATCTCGGATTGCACTGCTAGCTGCACATTCGTTAATGGGTGGGTGAGTAGTTCGTGTTATTGAGGATTATTTAATAGAATGTACTTCACTGAGATCATGGACATTGTATCTGAGGTTAGCTGCCTTTTGTCTTAAAAACCTTTACTTTACCTTTTTGGTAAAGTAAAAATATGGCTATTGTCGCTTCTAGTGGTGTTATTTTTTAACATGGTATACATATGGTACATACATTGTATTACACACACAAATATATATATATATATATATATATATATATATATATATATATATATATATATATATATATATACATATATATATATATTTAATTATATTCTATTTAATATGTGATACATATATATATATATATATATATACATTGTATTACACACACAAATATATATAACATTCTATTTATTCTGCGATATATATATATATATATATATATATATATATAGAGAGAGAGAGAGAGAGAGAGAGAGAGAGAGAGAGAGGAGATGTCATTGTTGTAGTGAACTAGTAATACTAAGGAATGCTTACTGTGTTGGCGAAAATAAAAACAAACAACAAATCCAAGAATTGTTATTTCGTCTTTCAAACATTGTATATGCTAACTGTACTGTAGTTCTATTTGCTTATTACACGTCTGTTATTATTGAAAGACATCTCAACATCTCAAGAACACCGTAAAAACAGCAACTATAAGGCGCCAACTAGAACAACGCACGTAAATGGCCCCCACGTAAACATGGAGCGTATCGATTGATGGAATCTTTGTGAATGTGGTCCGCCGTTTCCGCGCGGTCCGCCAATTCCGGTCCGCCAATTAGTAGGCCCTGCGAAAATAGCGGAACTCCGACCTGGCTTACGGGTCGGCGGAAATCCACGGAAAAAAGTAACGGAAAAGCGGAAGAATCTCACGCCTGTTATAAATACGCGTCGACTCTGGGTCCGCGACTACTTTTCGATGACACTGACGGGACGGGATTCGTAGCGGAGACGCCAGATACGCCAGTACATATCGCTTCTACATCCACGCTAACCAATAACGTAAGTATTCTTCACTTACCTTTAATCCTCTTCTACTGAGTACTGTGTAATTTTTCCGTAATTCCAAAACATTGACAACATTATACAAAATACATACATATTATATTGTGTATACACAATCATGACAATGTTTGAAGGGGCCCGGCAACCAGGAAGTCGTTGACTTTTATGTAAGTTTACCTCAGACGATCGTATTTAGGTAAACGTATTATAGTTGCCACACGTGCACTTGTCTACATACAGGAATCTGATTTAACAAGATTGCCACCTAGTCCTAGAGATTCAACTCTTGATGGCAGTTGGACTAGGAAGCCCTTTGCTTTGGTCTTGGCTTACTGAGTCTGAGAGTCCAACCTATCTAAGACTAAATGTACCCCGCCCTTCTTACTATTACTAATCATTAGCCACTGTCGATTTTATTTTTAAATATATTAACACTACCCGGTACTACTACTATGAAGGCACCACTACTATGAGTAATAGCACCTACACTATCAGCTGATAATCTGTTCCATTTATTTATTGGTCTTTTAGAAAATGTTATAATATCTAGTCTAAACACTGTTTCTTTGCTAATGTAACTCAATGCTTGTCCTCGATCTCTCATCCTTGACCGAGAAAAAATTTCTGTTAATATTTTCATACCGATTCAGTATTTAATTTTTAAACACCTCTGTCTCTTCTCTCAATCTTCTGATTTCTAGTGTTGTTAAACCATATTATTTTAGACGCATTTCATAGCTAATATTCCTGAGTTTTGGTATCATTTTGGTTGGTCTCCTTTGTACTCTTTCTAGCATATTATATCAATACATATTATTATAGAAATATAAGATACGGCAGTTAACATATATAGCAATACAGCAGTTAACCTATATTAAAAAAGCAAATTTCAGTACGATAACAATCACATTTATCGGTAACAAACAAATTATTTGTGAAATAGACCATTTTTGTATTTAGATTTAAATGCATTTATAGTATTTACGTTTTTTGTGTCGTTACACAGATAATTCCACAGTCACTCCCTATATGCAGAGATTCATCGATCTCGGTGTGGAATGAACATGTATATTCTTTTTAGATCATGACAGACTCTCAGTGAATACGCCGTTTCCCGCTTAACAAAGATAGGCATAATGTTTGAAGGCAAACAGCTATAGTAAGCTTGGTACATAAGCAATGCTGTTTGTAATTCAATAATATCTAGAAATGTCAAGACATGCAATTGTTGAAAAGATGGATTTGTGTGATCCAAATGCTTCGCACCATACATAATGCGAATAACGTTTTTGCAATAAGACTACCATTAATATTTGTTGGATATGTATTAGCCATATTTCTACGCAGTATGTTAAATATGGCAAAAATTGTGAACAATATAGAATCCGCATACTACTCCTGTTAGGCAGATGACTACATCTATACATAATGCCTACACTTTTAGAAAGCTTTGATTTTACATATTTAATATGATCATTCCAGTTAAGTAAGTCATCAACGTACACTCCCGAGAACTTTACAACTCTTATTCTTTCAATATTAACATTTCATATATGTATAGCAATATCTCTATTGAGCATACGCTTTCCAAATAGTATATAGTTTGTTTTAGACGACTCATGTAAGAACACATTTACTTATTCACCCGACATCAGTTCACGTCCACCCATCACACTTTTAGTGATGACTTCATCTTCTCAGATGGTTTTTATTGTACATTTATGAAATAGTTTCGCGTATTTTGAAAGTTGTTAAAATAAACCCAAATTGTACATTTCTCTGATTACACTCGACATTTCCTGTAACGTTCGTTTTAATTGAACTGTTTAAATTGTGCACTGAATCCACCCATAAATATTGTTGACAATGAAGTAAATAGTTTGTTTATTGATTCACCCCACAACATTACCCCACCCTCTAGAATTATCGCTGTTGTGGGTGAGTTAGATGATTTGTAAATAAAGGTTATTTACTTTTGTCTCCTTCTCTACAGGATTGACGTCGACCACCTGTCACGGGCCAGCGTGGAGACACTCGACCGTCTCCTGACACGGAGACAGGAACTGGCGATAGAGGTGTGGGTGTGGCGGCGGTAAGTTGACGTGTTTAACGTTTGACACGTGCACGTGTTAGTGTGTAACACAGACGCACACGCATGTGTTGGCCAGTGTCATGTTAGTGTCTTAACACAGACGTACGCAAGTGTGTCAGTGAGTGTCACGTGATGTAGGTGCGTTAACACGGCCGTGTGTGGCTGTGAGTGTCGTGTGTCGCTGTCAATGTCATGACAATGCCTCCTCTCTCTTACAGCGTGTGGTCGGACTGGATGGATCAACTCACGACAAAGTTTGGCGACGACAGGATTCAATGGTAGGTGATTGTGTACAGACGTACCACGTAACACACCAGCCACCCTACCCCAAATAACACCCCGTCAACACCCGGCCCAACTGTCCATCGACCACGGAGAGTCCCCAAATAACGAATTTATTAGATTCGACGATTGATAAAAAGCCGGCGTCCCAAGTTGAACTCAAACGTCTCACGTTCATGTATCAGTTTTGTATCAAATTATCGCCAGCGTCGCTACGTTACGCGTCGTGGTTACGTCACACGTGTCTCGCGACTGTCGAGGAAATGTCCAGAGTAAGATTTAGTCACCACAGGAGGCGCTCAACGGGTATAACACTGACAGTTAACAAGGCCAAGGGGAATATGTAAATTGTTTTTGGGTAAAATGGACTGATGGTTTATAAATGTTTCTTTCCTGAATTCATGCCAAAAGGCGTTTAATAACATTATCTGACAAGTTCTACTAATTCACTACTATTTATTATATTTATCAGTTACAATTATATAACAGTAGCATAATATCTTATTATGAATGATAATTTAATTATTGTTGCTGATATCGTCTGCCTAAGAATAAAGCACATATGTAGAATAGTCATTAAAACAATGAATATCAACAATTTATTTGTATGTTGAAAGTGTAAAATATTGTGAAAGTGTTCATTTATATGCATTTGCATTCACTGCTATGTAAATGCGAATATGTATAATCCAGAAATTCTCTATTTATAAAATGTATATGTGTGACCTTATGTTTCTTATGTAACACAGTTTCTTATCAATTCTTTCCGATATTACAGGTACTGGCTGACCGAACACTGACAGCACAGCTTCGTAGACGCGGCGTCAAAGCAACTGATTTTGTGCAGCTCTTTCTGTGGACTCGTTAGTCTATTTCAATATGTGTGCGAGTTAAGATTAGTAGTTCAGACAATAGAAAATAGAGTCAAACTTCCAACGAGAAGGCAGCCTGTTGCCATTGTGTATCGATGAAAAGAATGTAACATTTAAGTATCAATAACTTTGTAACATTTAGGTATACACAACTCTGTAGTTAATCGCTTGGTGGCACCACAACTTATGTTACATGTGTATGGAATAACTTTGCTTCACAAGTTGAACACACGGCGGAGCCACCTGTATCATGTATCTAACGTAGTCTACAAGGAAATAAAATATGATGATTTTCTCGTTTCTGAGTGTTTTAGTTCACGACGAACACACAGTAGAACTAGACACTTCTTGTACAACGAACAGTCGTAGTTGACACGGATCTGTACTACACCACAAACACTTGTTAGTTTCATCCCAGTGTACATACCCTAGTCCATCCTACCTACACGACGGATTAACCCCGCCTCGTCTGCTGTAGTCCTCTTCAGTTGTCGTCCTTTACGTCTTCTCTGAACCCGACCTTGCTGTATGTATTTAAAGTTCCAAGGCTAACCGCAAAAACCCCGACGTCAGACTCGTAAACCCTTCCAACCGCACCCATTGAGACTCACATTATACACACGCACACGCACATACACACATGGTAGGCGAACGTCAACAATGCACTTATCTGTATATACTCATTTGTACACTCACAAAAGGCACGCGCATGTACGCACACAATCATGACGCGCGGCGCACACCAACACACAAATACATACGCACGCCCTCGCCGACGCATGCACGCCTACACCCGAAAAATGTATCGTTGCACACTCACATGCCTGCCCGCACGCACGCACCGTCGCATGTACAAACGCACGAACACATGCACACGGCACACACTCACAAAAACACGCTCACACTCACACAATCATGCTGCCGCATACGCAGACACAAATATACATACGCACGCACGCACCGTGGCACACACATACACAACTTACACACAAACACACACACGCAACATGCACATACGGTAGGCGTACGTATAAAATGCACATACATATATGTAATTATACACACGTGTACACCCACAAAAGGCATACGCACACACGCATACAATCATGATGCCGCATACGCAGACACAAATATACATACGCGCGCACTCATCGTCGCAACCACGCATAAAACACACACACACACACACACACACACACACACACACACACACACACACACACACACACACACACACGGTAAGCTTATGTAAACAATGCACATACATTCATGTAATTATACACAAACGTACACTCACAAAATGCACACGCACATACGCACACAATCAAGCCGCGCACATGCTCACACAAATATATACGCACACCCACGCCGAAGCATGCACGCCTACACTCGAAAAATGTATTGTTGCACACTCACATGACCACACGCACGCACCGTCGCATGTACACACGCACGAACACATGCACACGGCACACACTCACAAAAAACTAGCACACACTCATGCTGCCGCATACGCAGACACACAAATACACACGCACACACCGTCGCATGTATACACGCACTAACAAACACATGCACACGGCACACACTCACAAAAACAAAAACAGACACAAACATACACACACGCACGCACGGGCCGTCGCATATACACGCGCACAAACACACACATGCACCCGACACACACTCAGAAAAACACGCACACAATCATGCTGCCGCACACGCAAACACAAATACACATACACACGCACGCACCGTCGCATGTACACCTACATCCAAATAAAAATATCCGTCCCATCTACCATCTCCGGGCTCCGTCGTCCGGGGTTCCTTAGAGAAGACAGCGACAGCAATGACACCAACGGTTATTTCACAATAACCACTAACTTTGGTTTGTTATGACACATCGTAAAATCGATTTTCAAATGGTATTTGGCAGGCTATTTTCAATATTTCCAATGTTTCATATCTTAACTTAGGTAAGGGAATTTAAATTGCTTCGAAATTAATATTGTGGAAGTGTAGCCCACGTTGATCGCCAGATGGCGGAACTGACGGGGGAATTACCAGTGTGCTGGACCTGGTCAGCCCCGGTGTCCGCTGACCAGCTGACGAATCCGTGACCGCAACGGTATCGGGCCAGGATTCTTTGTTGTTACTATCACAATTTCCGTTAATAATACATCAAGTATTCCAATACGGTTGTTACTCGCAAGTTTTAAATAAAAAAACTTGCGCGATAAGCAATTTGAGGACATTCTGTCCGGGTGTGACGTAGGCCCAATGTCACCAGTGCTACATCACAACACGGAAAAGCGGAATAGCATTTGCACGCGCATGCCAGGTATGCGTTAGGCCGAATCTGGGACTGGCCGAATCTGTGACCACGACACCGGTACTGACCAGCAGGGGCCGGGAGTCTAGAAATAAGCGCAGTCCCCGAGGTTCCTTGCGCAGTAGATTATCGCCGTCGCTTTGACAAGTGAAGTACCTGATTAAAACACCGACTGTAATCAGCCGCTGTTAGCCATGCGCGGTCCCGCCAAAAGGGGCTATACGCAGTAAGTATACGTCACTTGGATAATTGCCAAATGTTCTTGCAAATTCCATACGCCAGTAGGCCTGCGTATCTTCAATTATGTATCATTACGATATAAACAAATTTTCTGGCAAACATCAAACATTTGACTAAAGATCTACTACAATGTTTTTATAACATTTAAGTAGTATGATAATTACTTTCCATTTCCCTTGCTGGTTGGATATTCCACTGCGTCTAAATAGCATTTAAACCTTTTACATTTTAGGGTAGTCGGCACAATTATTTATGTCTGAATTATTTTTCAGTAGTATATAGGGATCCTTTTCTCCTGTTTTCATCCAATTTTAGTTTACCCACGCCAAGAACGAACATCCGCCCTAAAAAACCTGTCCCCCCCCCCCCCCCACTCATCACCGCCTGAGTAGCAGGAAATGCCACACGACGTGATTGAGACAAACACTGCCGCTCCACTAGGTGGAGACACTGCATGCTCCTTTCCACAGGATGGGTCTCAGTATTCCTGGAATCACACTGACCCACTTCCCCAGGCGTGCCTAACGTAACGTGTCTACCAAGTTTCGCAGTTGACCTGCCCACACATTCTGACATTACCAGCGTACATGACTGGTTTTTTCAGTTTCAAACCAATATATGTCAGAAATGGGAGTGACAATTCCACGAAATGGCACACAACATTTCAATCAATCAATCAATCAATCAATCAATCAATCAATCAATCAATCAATCAATCAATCAATCAATCAATCAATCAATCAATCAATCAATCAATCAATCAATCAATCAATCAATCAATCAATCAATCAATCAATCAATCAATCAATCAATCAATCAATCAATCAATCAATCAATCAATCAATCACTTTATTGTCCTTAAAAAGGATATGCATTGTACAACTCATGATCTACAATAAATGGGATGGTCACAACAAAATGCAAGTGAATTCCAGATGTATCCACTATAAGAACAGTTCAACCGGTTGACAGCAATATGAATCATTTAGCATTCAACATTCTAATGGCCACAGGCACAAAACCCCTGCTATAGCGAGATGTTTTACATTTTATGCAACGGTATCTCCTTCGAGACGGAAGTACATGGAAGAACGTAGAGAGCGGGTGATCAGACTCAGTAGCGACAGCACGAGCTTTCTTCAAAATTGCATGGTCGATTATTTCGGAGAGCATTGGTGTAGGTAAGCCAATGATCTTGGCGGAAACGTGTAAGATTTTCAGAAGCCTGTTACGGTTTTTCACCGAAAGAGCAGGGTAGTAACAAATGCTGCAGTAGGTTATGAGAGGCTCAATTATGCTACGGTAAAGACGTAGAAGAAGTAGTGGATCAACGTAGAAAGCTCGTAACTTTTGAAAGAACTTGCAGTCGCTGCTGAGACTTTTTTCTGCACGGCTGTAACATGCTTTGTAAATGACAATTTTCCATCTAAGATAACACCGAGGTACTTGAAAGAATCAACCTGTTCCACAGGTTCACCGTTGATGACAATTGGACTATTGACAGTTCTATTTCGACGGAAGTCAATGCACATTTCTTTGGTTTTGGAAACATTCAAATGTAGAATTTTTTTACTGCACCAATTAGAGAAACGTACCACTGAAGAAACATATGACTGGAATGAGGCAAAATCACTAAAAAGAGCGAGCATGGCTGTATCATCAGAAAACCTCACATATCGGGTAGATGGATCCACACTCCGGCAGTCTATTTGTATAAAAAGTGTACAAAAATGGGCTCAGGACACAACCCTGAGGCGCACCTGTGTTGCTAACAATCACTGGTGACTTTATGACACACCCACTCGAACACACTGCGGGCGATTACTTAGGAAATTGAAAACCCAGTGAACAAATGCGGCTGGAACTTCTAGTTTCTATAGTTTATCAATCATGACATGCCTTTGTATTGTATTAAATGCTGAACTGAAATCAATAAATAGGATTCGAGCATAGTTACCAGCTGTCTCCATGTGTTCGAATAGTTTGTGTAGAAGGCAAGCTATTGCATCGTCAGTGCCTCTTCTTGAACGCGAACTGATATCGGAACGAGTAATACAAAAAAGTGGTCAGCAAAACGAACAACTCGAAGAACTATTTGATAAGGTGCACGACATCGACCATGGCAAGCTCATATAAGGCGGCCCGTCACTTCGGGCGCCACACGTGCAGAGTTGTCCGACAATTGAAAGTGCGTCTGCGCCATATTACCGTCTGCTCCTCCACCACCGGGAGACTATCACGGTGCAAGGCTGAAACAGGATTTAATACCACACTCGTATATTTTGGATAGATAAGTTAAGCATGAGACGCATATATATATATATATATATATATATATATATATATATATATATATATATATATATATATATATGGGCCTACCACACCACCTCCCCAGTAGCAACTGCAAGGCCAGCACAGTACTGAGGAAGAGCGGCACCAGCTCCACCACCTCAAATGTCAAAATGTAGGTCTTCAAAGGTTTGCCGGAAATCCATCAGAATGGCAAAACTGTGCCCACCTGTACTGAGTTTTCACGGACATATGCCGGTGGACAGAACAGGGACAAATGCTGTCTTCACTTTGGGGGAAGCACTCGATACCAGGTACGGCTCAAACAGATCGCTCATTATCACCTCGCTACGTTCTGATCTGTCCGCCTTCAGACAGGATGAGGGAGATAACCAGGAAATGCTTGGCGATGGAGTTCTCAGCTTAACCCGCCGAGCGTTCCAAGACTAACGACATGACATGTTCACACCAATTGATACCTAGATAATGCCATCAGAAAACATCCCCAAAATATTTGAACAACATACAAAACAAACAATAGAGAATCAAGGTCCCTAGCAAAAAACCGTAAATCACAACGTAGACAGAAACAAAAAGACATATTTCATACCAATGCAAAGGAACCAAACTTTAAAGTAGGCCAGACTGTGTCATTATAGTGCACAGGTGCAGAAAGGTATGTCAAAGAAAATGGAAAGGTCCATATTTATTGTGGTGTGTTGTCAAAACCATACGTATAGTATATGGCATGGCAACACTCATGTGTTACAGAAAACCCTGGTATATGCAAAGAGGCTGAAGCCATCCACTGAGGGCAATTAATACTCCACGTGGAGTAGAAAGTACGGAGGACAAGGCAGAGCAGAAGACAGATGGTTCTGCGGACACGATACAAACAGGGCAAACTAGCAACACCCAGTCCGATCAAAGGCCGAGGGGTGATCCGGGCTTTGGCCACGGAGACCGAGTGAGCGAACACGTTGGTTCGGGTGGAGAGTTTAGTGGAGCCATGTGGCGCTTGATTTGTATCTTTATTTGTATTATACACTGACTGTTAGTTTATCACATTCATAAATTGTAAAATAAAGAATGCGCCTGTCGAGTTTTACATAAACATGATCATTTATATTTACTCACGACAGTACAAAGTTAATCCCACTTAATTTTGTCCCAGGGTTCTATTGTGCTTATGAAGAAAGAATGCTTATAGGCTTGTATCCGGGAGCGTTGAATAGTCAGTTGTATAGGGTAGCCTCTGCGCCCAGCGGCTAGATGTTCTGTGGCACAGTGAGGGATGCCAACAATAAGTCTTGTTGAATGTTGTACATCATAGTGAGCCTGGCTGTGTGTCTGCGGTGTTCTAGGGACTTGTTGAATGTTGTACATCACAGTGAGCCTGGCTGTGTGTCTGCGGTGTTCAAGGGACAGCAGTTTCAATTGTTGGATTATTTCAATCGGAATACTGTGGCGCCGCCATCTAGATGGGCTGGTTGCCGAGCGTACTAATAGTGCAAGTTATTTTAATCTAAATTGAGTATATTTTATTTTACGATTAGGTGTATTATATTTATATCTACTTTAATATAGCTCGTATTTGTTTTGGTCGTATAAAATACGCTTTTGTTTTAGTTGAGTTGGATGATCTGGGTTTCGCGCGTTTTAGTTGTTGTATACATCTGCGCCATCTTGAGGCATCGGTTACCGATACAAGATACAAGGAGCTTGATTTAACGTCGGTCTACATGCGAATTTAATAACTTTAGTTCATCTGAACTATTTTCCGACAAACAAATGTAAAGCAACAAGACATAACACGTAAGAAACACACAAAGTATTTAACGTTAAAGCACTAAAAGGTATACAATAAAATACGGGTAATATGAGTAAAATTAAATAAATTCATGCATGGACATGGAAGGCCACATGTCAAATGGAAGGCCACATGTCAACGCATACCACACCGGAGTGGAAGGCCACATATCAACGTACACCACACTGGCGTGGAAGGCCACATGTCAACGTACACACTACACCGGAGTGGAAGGCCACATATCAACGTACACCGCACCGGAGTGGAAGGTCACACGTCAACGTACACCACACCGGAGTGGAAGGCCACATATCAACGTACCCCGCACCGGAGTGGAAGGCCACATATCAACGTACACAGTACCGGAGTGGAAGGCCACATGTCAACGTACGCCACACCGGAGTGGAAGGCCACATATCAACGTACACCGCACCGGAGTGGAAGGCCACATGTCAACGTACGCCACACCGGAGTGGAAGGCCACACGTCAATGTACACCACACCGGAGTGGAAGGCCACATATCAACGTACACCGCACCGGAGTGGAAGGCCACATATCAACGTATACCGTACCGGAATGGAAGGCCATATGTGAACGTATACCACACCGGAGTGGAAGGCCACATGTCAACGTACACCACACCGGAGTAGAAGGCCACATGTTAACGGGCACAACACCGGAGTGGAAGGCCACATATCAACGTACACCACACCGGAGTGGAAGGCCACACATCAACGTACACCGCACCGGAGTGGAAGGCCACATGTTAACGCACACCGCACCGGAGTATAAGGCCACATGCCAACGTACACCACACTGGAGTGGAAGGCCACATGTCAACGTACTCCACACCGGAGTGGAAGGCCACATATCAAAGTACAACGCATATCAACATGTAAATAAAATATTTTATTTCAAAACAAGCAACTGATGATACTTATAACTGATAAATGTATAAGAAAATACCAATTTAAAAATATTAAGAAAATACAAAACATAATAATGAATATTATGATCTGGAGAATCAATGATATTCATAACTGGACACTAAGATTCAGGTTGAAATAATAGTAATATTTAATGTGATAATATATCTATGATATCATTAAACTCAAAATTATAGCATAATGTGAATGAATGTTTTATATAGCCTGACAAATAATCATAAACATTTAATACTCACTCCTAGTTTTATCACGAATGAGTAAATATATATATTGTAGTGCCATGAAAAAAGGCACTTATCGACCAATACAAACAATACAATTTATACGATAATATTATTGTGACGTAGGTAGGTAAATCAGCAAATACACGTCTGAGCACACTCTACACATACACACAATATCAACAATGAACACAAATGACAAGCAGACTGCCACTGATTGATTCACAGAAATAATTAGTGTTTTTTTTGGCCAAAGCAATGTCTGCAGACACAACATGTGCCAGGTGGTGTGGTGCTCGCCTCTTCTTCTTCTTCTTCTTTTCCTCTTCTCGCGAGGACTTGTTGACCCACACTGGACGTCCCATGGCCACTCTTCATTCCCCGACCAGTGCTGGGCGCCTTCTGCAGTCCCATTGTCCCTCTAGAGACAAGTAGTAAATATGTAAATGCTTGACTAGTAAATATACAACATTTATAATATAGACAGCCTGAATGCAGAGAGACTTTCACAGTCATCCTATCCTCAGTATTCTCGCCATTCACCACAGACTGTTCTTGTGTTTGGGCAATGGATGTTCTCGGCTCTCAGCCCCCTTTAAAGATGACATTTTACTGTAATCACATTTGAAGTAGTTAATTGCATTTATAAGTCGGGTTATTTAATTATCTACAAAGAAAGGAATATTCGACTATAGTCTCCCCAGATATTATGATTGGAGGAGCACCAAGGCTTTAATATTTAAATACAGTGATTATAATCCACAGAGTTAAGGAATGATATGTACACATTAACTACGCCATCGAAGGCAAAGGCCAAAGTCAGGCTTAGCCAACCTAAGGCCCACGAAAAGGGTGTGATGAGTGAAAATATTTAACTTCTTAAGCCAAAGATTAACCACGCCCACAGCTCAGCTTTAATTCAAAGTGTGATGTCAAAGTGTGACGTTCTGGGAAATGTGTAGCCTGAGCATCGGTTGAATACTGGCTAACAATGCCAGGGAATCACATGATCAAGGCTGGGTGCGCATGCTTGTTGGGTTATTAGTGGTGTGTCTACAAATATGTGATTTCGTTCTGGTATACTAACTTGGTAGGTAATTTCTATCAGTTATTGTTCGGGGAGAAATAGAACATGTATTGACAGACATTGTACAGGCTGGGGTGTGGTAGAGGTTTTTGACAGGCAACGTCACCATACTAAGCATAGCCAAAGCTTTATGGAATATGGTGAGGCTTCTGTTTGTTATATGGTTATTAGCATTGACGGCACTTCAATAGAATTCGGACACACCTAAATGTTGCTGTAATTACTTTACGTTTGCCTGCCTACATTTGATACCTCACACTAACCCCTACCCTTGATCATTCTCATAATCTCATGTATATTTACGCATATTCATACTTGTGCCAGCAGCAAGTGCAAGCGCCATGTGTTACTATGCTGTGCACATGGAATGAGCAATAAACATAATTGAGGTGTGGTGTTTATTATAACATAACTAGGCACTCATGCATAATTCTGACCCACCTCGATTTTGCGATGTTGTATCTGTATATTTGCCTATATGGGATACATTACACACACTCTAATCCTGAACATGATCAATCAGCATACAGGTATATTTATGTTTCATAAATATTGCATTTTGAGACCCAAGTAGTGCTCCGAATTGTGCCAGTCGCAAGCGCAGCGGTGCATGTGTCACTGCGCCGAGCAAATGGAATGAGCGATAAACAGTTTGTTGATGCCAAATGCACTGTCTTTTCGACCTCAAAAGTCAGCTAAGACACACTGTTTATAAAACATAAATATTTGCAATATGATGATGTTAAATGATTGAATAAAAAAAATTAGCAAACGTTGGCAAAGATAGTTATTAATGGCACAATTCAGGTGGATCCGAATTCTGCATTAGTGCCCATAACTAAGCGTGGGATGATGTTGAATGATTGCATTAATAGAATGATAGTGCCTGTACTGTAGCCAGTGACAGTGTGTATCGTATAACATTAAAAATCACAAATGTTGCCTTTGCATAATGAGTTAATAGGCTTAGCCTTTGCCTAAAACTTGCTAAGCCTAAGCCTAGGGGCTAAGACTAAGTCAGTTATGACGTCAACATTGAGGTGGGTCCTAATTCTATGCAAGTGCCGCATCGCCAAGCTAACAGACAACATGCTGTATACATTTTACTATATGTAACTTATTTTATATCGGTTTGTGTTCTATTTACAAAATTACGGTTAGCGTGAGGACACACAGCCATGTATATGACCCTTATTATCGCCCAGCACGACAAGGTGCCCTCACGGCTGTGTTGGGTGTCAACGCTATCAAACATCACAGCGTTAGCCCTGTCTCATCAGCGAAACCACTGCATTACCTTGTCCGACATAGAGGCTACTGTTCGACTGACTAGACGGAATGCATGCGCTGGTTTCTTGGCGACGAAACCAAAACGTGCCACCAAAGTGCACATCGCCATCGAAGCGGCCTCTCTATTAATATAAAAAAGTAATATAAAAGTAATATTAAAGTAATAGTAAACGGGCGGGCGGGCGGGCGGGCGGGCGGGCGGGCGGGCGGGCGGGCGGGCGGGCGGGCGGGCGGGCGGGCGGGCGGGCGGGCGGGCGGGCGGGCGGGCGGGCGGGCGGGCGGGCGGGCGGGCGGGCGGGCGGGCGGGCGGGCGGGCGGGCGGGCGGACGGACGGACGGACGGACGGACGGACGGACGGACGGACGGACGGACGGACGGACGGACGGACGGACGGACGGACGGACGGACGGACGGACGGACGGACGGACGGACGGACGGACGGACGGACGGACGGACGGACGGACGGACGGACGGACGGACGGACGGACGGACGGACGGACGGACGGACGGACGGACGGACGGACGGACGGACGGACGGACGGACGGACGGACGGACGGACGGACGGACGGACGGACGGACGGACGGACGGACGGACGGACGGACGGACGGACGGACGGACGGACGGACGGACGGACGGACGGACGGACGGACGGACGGACGGACGGACGGACGGACGGACGGACGGACGGACGGACGGACGGACGGACGGACGGACGGACGGACGGACGGACGGACGGACGGACGGACGGACGGACGGACGGACGGACGGACGGACGGACGGACGGACGGACGGACGGACGGACGGACGGACGGACGGACGGACGGACGGACGGACGGACGGACGGACGGACGGACGGACGGACGGACGGGGCTTGTTTGAAGCGCGCTAGTGCGAGTCTGTTCGGAATCGTGACTGCGCGTCCATGCACGCACGCGAGACGGCTGCAGCCACGCGCGGGATACAAAAATAGTAACAACCGTCCAACGCATTGACATAGCTGTTAGATAGGAGCTGGGGCACCCCCCCCCCCCCCGATGGGCCCAAATGCACACAGATCTCGCTCAATCGCGGACGTTTCGTCGTCTAGTGCGGTATACGCTGTATGTTGAGGAGCCCCAGCTCGGATGTATTAGCTCTGACATTGACATTTTATAGCCTATCGAAACTGTTTCATGCAACATCGTCGGTCAGGGTTTTTCGGCCAACTACGCCATATCACGTGAAAGCCGCCTGCATGTCTTACATTTACTATTTAGCTTGTGCAGTTCGAAGGACCGGCAAATGACTAAATTACCCTCGGGGCTGGTATAATTATTAAGTGCAACACGTCCGTAGTATTCTGATCGAACGAGTAGATAGTATTCCTATCAGACGTTGCCAACTGAAGCGTGTCACGACATAAAGCTCTAGTCGCTGCCTCACCCGCTGATTGTGACGGTTTTATCTGAATGTCGGTAAATTGCTGGCCTGTTCTGACTTCCAACTGGCAATACGCCAGCCCTGCCAGGCAGGATTTCGCAATCCAGTAAACGCAGGACAAGAAACCAGATATAATCATGCCCATGTCTAATATGCATGCAGCCATATTGAATTAACCTTATTGTCTACATAACACGAGAGTTCCTCCTATGGGTAGACGGCGCCACATTCGCTGGATCGCAACTGCGCGGGGGATATGAGCAGAATGGACTGTCATATTTAATATAGTATTCTAGGTAACAGTGTTTGTCTGCAGAATAATGTGTACTTTGCCACACTTGTGGTATGGAGTGTAGGAGCCACACAACTTCAATGAAACTTGTGGAAAGACGACATTGTACCGGAGAGTGTGTTAATATATAGAGCCTGTACCAATGCATATAGGACGTGGAAAGACGATATTGTATTGGAGAGTGTGTTAATATCTAAACTGCGCCATTAAGTATAAACATGGAAAGTGGTTGAGTGTGTTAAGTTTTGGTTGAGGGTAATGATTGCTGGTTGAATGTGTTAAGTGTTGGTTGATTGTGTTGGATTGCAGGTTGAGAGTTGGTTGTTCAGTGCTGGGTGATATGAATGTATTAAATGCAAGTTGTGTATGTTCAGTGGGAGTAGAGTGTCGGGTGTGCGTGCTTCAGTGCTGATTGAATCTGTTGAGTGTGTTACGTCCTGGTTGAGTGTGTTAAGTGTTGATTGAGTGTGTCGTAGGTTGAATATGTCGTATGTAATGTTAGTTGAGTGAGATGGGTGTAATTTGAGTGTGTCGTGTGAAATGCTAGTTGAGTGAGATGAGTTGAGGTTGAGTGTGTCGTGTGTAATGCTAGTTGAGTGAGATGGGTGTAATTTGAGTGTGTCGTGTGAAATGCTAGTTGAGTGAGATGAGTTTAGGTTGAGTGTGTCGTGTGTAATGCTAGTTGAGTGAGATGAGTGTAGGTTGAGTGTGTCGTGTGTAATGCTAGTTGAGTGAGATGAGTGTAGGTTGAGTGTGTCGTGTGTAACGCTAGTTGAGTGAGATGAGTGTAGGTTGAGTGTGTCGTGTGTAATGCTAGTTAAGTGAGATGAGTGTAGGTTGAGTGTGTCGTGTGTAATGCTAGTTGAGTGAGATGAGTGTAGTTTGAGTGTGTCGTGTGTAATTCTAGTTGAGTGAGATGAGTGTAGGTTGAGTGTGTCGTGTGTAATGCTAGTTGAGTGAGATGAGTGTATGTTGAGTGTGTCGTGTGTAATGCTAGTTGAGTGAGATGAGTGTATGTTTAGTGTGTCGTGTGTAATGCTAGTTGAGTGAGATGAGTGTAGTTTGAGTGTGTCGTGTGTAATGCTAGTTGAGTGAGATGAATGTAGGTTGAGTGTGACGTGTGTAACGCTAGTTGAGTGAGATGAGTGTAGGTTGAGTGTGTCGTATGTAATGCTAGTTGAGTGAGATGAGTGTAGGTTGAGTGTGTCGTATGTAATGCTAGTTGAGTGAGATGATTGTAGGTTGAATGTGTCGTGTCCAGAATCAACACTGGCTGTCTCTCACGTTGACGGGGCAAAGATTGTCAAAACGATAAACAGCCTTATATAAAATCCACTTTACATTGACGTCATGTTCCCAACCGAACAGTTATGTTATCGCCACTACGTATTGATACTGTCGTGACTGCCTGCGGGAAGGTATTTTATCGACAATGCACCTTTCTTCGCCGAAGGAATGGAAGTTGTCATGAAATGTTACGGGCCGCCAATCGCCTCAGCTACACACAGGTGTGTTTATTTGTTGACAAGAACAATATGTGTTACTAACTAATGTCTGGCGCATGCACTATGACAAGGCAGTTTACTAAAATAAAACATTTCCTCGAAATCTGTAAAGGTTGCATGGAGCGACGAACGACGAAATGTACATCTCCCGCCGTTGCCTTGGCAACTGTGTACACGTTTTAGTGACGTGTTGGGCAAGTTGGCACGTTTTGTAATATGTACTGGAAGCAACTACTGTCTCTAGGTATTCAACATGTTCTTATGTATATATGTACACACACACACACACACACACACACACACACACAAAACACACACACACACACACACACACACACAGATCCACACACACACACACACACACACACACACACACACACACACACACACACACACACACACACACACACACACACACACACATATTATATATATATATATATATATATATATATATATATATATAGAGAGAGAGAGAGAGAGAGAGAGAGAGAGTGAGAGAGAGAGGGGGGGGGGGCGTCGAACACACAGTGCAATGATGTTCTCGAGTAATTGAGGCGCCGAATTCCTTTCACATGTATACCCCACCATAGTCGATCAGAGTCGCCGATCCAAGGCCGAGCCAGGGCTGATATGAGGTCACTAGCGAAGGTGACCGGGCTGAGTTGTACGTCAGAACTGGAGCATGCCCTATGCTTCTGCTTCACGGTTGGCGGTGTAAGAAAGGACGTTTACGAGTATGTTCTATATATACTGTCACACGTCAACTACGTCATTTTTGCAAAAATAACGGCATACGTCATCACGTGTCGACTCCGTATATAGTAACTGGCTTATAGGGTATATAAGTGGCGTGGGTCACCCCTTCCTCACTCATACGTATTTCGCGTTTGCGGCAGATCGTAGCGAGTTGAAGCACGTTGTTTGTACGTCCGGTGTCGTCGAGACTTCACAGCTGCACATCGACTCAACCTCGGGTGTGTTGAAGATCTCCGAACTGAACTTCGAACAGCAGGTAGACACTTTTTGTTCAGTATTATTCACAATCTCTGCACAGCGACTACACTATAGACGCGGTTCCCGTTGTTGGGTGATAGCACTGTTCCACAGTATAGTTGAGTATGTATGTATGTATGTTTGTATATGTATGTATGTATGTATGTATGTATGTATGTATGTATGTATGTATGTATGTATGTATGTGTGTATGTATGTATGTATGTATGCGAGCGCGTGCGCGTTCGTGCGTGCGTGTGTGCGCGTCCACCGCCAAATATCTGATACGCTAAAAGAAATGGGCGCAGGGGTTAGAGTGTTTGACTGTCGTTCTGAGGAACCGGGGTTCGGACTCTGGTGCTGCCGGGCGGTTGTTCTAATCCTGGAGCCGTTGCGCGTGGACTCACTGAGCCGGGATCTCATTGTCGGAACTCCCTAATCCAGAATAGTCAACATATAACGATCGTGGACATTTCCTGAAAACCAACAAAACTAAATGTGCAAAGGCACCAATATCTTTGTTGCACTCGCTTACTCCAGTCGTTCAGGAAAAGCATTTCACTGGATGTCGACGTCGTCGGTTTAAGCGTTGGTAGGAGAATGTAGGGCTATATCAGAATTATTGTCTGTCCGTCATTACCACCGAAAATCCCTTATGAAAATACGTCTTCGTTTGACAACAGACGCATGAGTTTTCACAACATTTTGAACACATTTAAGGATATAAAATAGATAAGGGTAGCATTTTGTGTAAAAAACAGAAGATAGATATATATATATATATATATATATATATATATATATATATATATATATATATATATATATTACATATATATATATATAATATATATATATATATATTACATATATATATATATATATATATATATATATATATATATATACACGTATATACATATATTATATACATATATTATATATATATATATATATATATATATATATATATATTACATATATATATATACACATATATACATATAGTATATACATATATTATATATATATATATATATATATATATATATATATATATATATATATGTATTATATATAAGGGTGGTCCATTGAAATCAGAGGTGGTCCCACCCCAATGGTTGGTGTAGTGCCGACGCTTAAAGTGAAAAAAAATGCAACAGTTTAGTGTTATGCACCTAAAAGAGTTTACACTAGCTAATCATTTGCATCTACAATCCAATTTTTCACCTTAGTGGTTACCTCAGAAAGTGGTCTTAAAGTGGGAAAATCTAGCTAAATCACCGACACCATGAACCGGCCCATCTTGGACCTTGCAACCAATCACAACCCAGCAGTTTGGAAAAGTAATACGTCAGAGAGTCGTCTGCTGGTTCAGCTGTCATAACAGAGAGCCAAGCGGTACGCTAAAAGTTGCCTTACGTCGGTTTACAACGAAATCGCGACATCAATATGCCACACTGTTCCTCAAACGCTTATAGTAGTAGTACAGTGAAAGACAGTATCAGTAAGATGTCTTCTTGTTAACCTATGAATCGAGCAGAACTGAAACAGTGGTTCGGTGGATTCGTTTGGACAGTCACAGACACAGCGCGGATCCTAGACGACCCGATTTGATTGACCTAACCATCAAAACGACCACCAACAGCCGCCAAACTTCTCCTCACATATCATACATACATATGCATACACTATGTTATGTAATAAAATCTCTTGCATTCCTCTAACGAAGAAAATTCACCCACAAAAACGCGCAGACCTCGAGTACAACTTGTTCGGCCGCCCAGCGGTACCGTAAAATCGCTTTTAAAAGCTTTACACAAAATACCGCTAGACGCCACGTTTCTGACTGCGAATATTTAATTGTTTTACTTCACACGCGCGAAATAGTTTAATTACTTATAAATAATATAATAATAACAATTAATTATTATCATCACTATGATTTGCAGGAAATTATAAGTTTTATTATTTTTATATTGATATTTTATTTTTATAATTGTTCATATATGTTTCTAGTATATTTATGTTTTTTTTCTTCTGGTGTGTATTTGTTGTTTAGCATTTTAATGTATGTAAAACGCCATGAACAAGTTTAAATTGGATGTGGCGCTATATTAAATAAACAAACCATTTTTTTTATTATAATATAATATTTTATTTATGTAGCGCCATATCCATAATTGTTTGTGGGGCTTCACAAAATAATGCTATTAAAAATACAATAAAGAGAAAACTACCCACAGATAATATTATTTAAAAATAAATAATGAAAATACATGTTTCTATATCATTAACTAAGCTGACTTATCAGTCATAAATAAACATACAAATTACATAACAACAATTGTAATAAATGAATATAAAAGTGTGGTTAATAGTAATAAATAATTAAAGTAAAATAATAAATAATAGTAAAATAAGTACGACGTAATAATAATTTTCATTCAGCACATACACAACCATTATGCATAAGAACATATTACTGAAGCTATTTGTTCTACTCATGAATGACATTTCCACCATCAGAAATGTAATAATTATTATTTTTGAACAAGACACTTTATTAATTATCGGAACAATAAATCACTAAAATGTAAAAAGGAATATGAATATATGGGAAATATTATGGTGGTAGAAAAAGAAGGATTTAAAAACAGTAATATTAACATGTTATTGTTTTAGTTATTATTGTTAAAACATCGCTTATGTAATATAAGCTTGCATGCTCGCAGTACACGCGGGATGTTTATAGAAATATTGATAAAATAAACAATGTGACTTCATTGAAAAACACGTAATTTCCGTTTTCTTTTATAACTAATAGGCAATTTTGGATAATTATGCAGACACATGTATTTTTTTTTTTTTTTTTTAAATATTACCTGTGGGTAGCATTCTTATTGTTGCATATACTTTAATAACAGTATGTTGAATAGAAGAGAAGAGAATTGTGGATTTGGCGCTATATAAAATAAACTAATAAAATTATATATTTGTATATTAAAATGTAATTTTTTATCAACTCTATTAGACCCATATCACCAAAGCGTTGCCTTAGTTTGCCGTTTAACATTTTCTGCAGATCATAGTGATGCAGCTAATTATTATTATATTATTTATAATTAATTAAACTAATTCGCGCGTGCGAATGCAGTAAGGTTAATAAATATTCGCGCGCCATCTAGCGGTATTTTGTGTAAAGCTAACTTATAATAGCGAGTTTACGGTAGTCGAAGTTGTCGAGTTGCCGTTCGCCAAGATTTGCGTTTCTGTTGTGAATTTTCTTCGTTAGACGAATACAAGTGATTTTTTTGTAATGTAGTGTATGTATATGTATGTAAGAAATGTGGGGAGAAGTTTGGCGGCTGTTGGCGGTCGTTTTCGTGGTTAGGTTAGAAATTAACAGATAATAATATGCATGCACAGTTCACGCCGACCAAGAAGACTCTCTGACGTCATTTTGTTTCTAAAATGGCGTAGTCTGTAGACTTTCTATGTCTATGTGTTTTACATTTTTTTCCTGGTAAACCACTGACGTTAAAAATATGATTGTTGTTGGAAGTTGTTACTTTTTATTAACTCTGTTAATCCCATATGATCCAAACATTGACTTTGTTTTCCCTTTAAAGTCGTTGTTCAGGGAAAACATTACACAGCGTGTGTCAAGCCACCACTTGACACGACTCGGCTACGTCGCCGTGAGATAGTATCAGTAACTGCACTGAACGTCCGCAGACATATCTGTTGTATAACGTGGACGTGACAGCGCACCATTTGACTGTGGGGTCGCGGTCGAGGTTGTGTGCAGTGAACCGTAGCGAGGCGCCACGCGAATGAATGAACACACAGCGACCACAGCGCTCTCACGCGGCGCTCTTTCAATGTAGTAAGTACTTCCATCTATTCTCCAGCATCCAGTACTTCCATCTAGTCTTCAGCTTCCAGTATTTCCATCTATTCTCCAGCACCCAGTACTTCCATCTACTCTCCAGTATCCAGTACTTCCACCTAGTCTCCAGCTTCCAGTACTTCCATCTAGTCTCCAGCTTCCAGTACTTCCATCTAATCGCCAGCTTCCAGTTCTTCCATCTAGTCTTCAGCTTCCAGTACTTCCGTCTAGTCTCCAGCACCCAGTACTTCCATCTACTCTCCAGTATCCAGTACTTCCACCTAGTCTCCAGCTTCCAGTACTTCCATCTAGTCTCCAGATTCCAATACTTCCATCTAATCTCCAGCTTCCAGTACTTCCACCTAGTCTCCAGCACCCAGTACTTCCATCTACTCTCCAGCATCCAGTACTTCCACCTAGTCTCCAGCTTCCAGTACTTCCATCTAGTCTCCAGCTTCCAGTACTTCCGTCTAGTCTCCAGCTTCCAGTACTTCCATCTAATCTCCAGCTTCCAGTACTTCCATCTTGTCTCCAGCTTCCAGTACTTCCATCTAGTCTCCAGCTTCTAGTACTTCCATCTAGTCTCCAGCATCCAGTACTTCAATCTAACCTCCAGCTTCCAGTCGTTCCATCTAGTCTCCAGCTTCCAGTACTTCCATCTAGTCTCCAGCTTCCAGTACTTCCATCTAGTCTCCAGCTTCTAGTACTTCCATCTAGTCTCCAGCATCCAGTACTTCCATCTAATCTCCAGCTTCCAGTCGTTCCATCTAGTCTCCGGCTTCCAGTACTTCCATCTAGTCTCCAGCTTCCAGTATTTCCATCTAGTCTATAATCCCATTTGCATATAAAGGTATGGCAACATATATTCGCGGAATGCATATACTATTATGTGGGTATTATTATAAACAATATGTAGTGAACAATCACAAAGTCGTTACCGAGAATGCTACATCGCAGGCTTTATGAGCAATGACAAGCGTGCTTGTCGAACTAATGTCTAGTTATAATAAACGGTTAACTGGACGTCAAAGCTCCCAGCCACTGTAGGTGGCTAGCACATAATGTATACACTAGAAACACGGCAGTTATTGTGAATGTATCAACACGTGATATCAAATAAACTAGCAGCCTTTGGCGCACCGGGTGTTGTGACTTGTTAACACATAGCGCCACTTGACGGGATACTGGAATGCTGAAGGTATTATCTACATCAGATGTACAGACCTTTATTAAAAGTTATTTAAGTACGTCGCTATTTTTTAAAATCAGAGTACAGCCGCTATCTGGTTGTCAGCGAAATTTTCTTTTAATTACGGTGCGGGTAAACTCAGTACTAGACCAACACATTGTACCTCCCCAAGGTGTTTGTGCTTGATCTCCCACCGTCAGTGCTCCCATGCCCTCTCACCCTACAAACACCCCATATCACCCTTTCTTTTGCCTTTTTCTCTGCCCACTGAATCTGGCCTCTGCCCTCTGCAAACCCTCCAGACCTCCAATCTACAACAGAACCCCCGCCTCCGTCACACGCTCCTCCGTCGTTATTTCCACCCCACATTCCACTTCAGTGAGTCCTTCCCCTGTGGTTTCACCGGTCGAGGTCCCACTGCTCCGAAACCTTTCACCATTCCGTTCGCTGTTCCCCTCACCATTTCCCCAAATCCCATTGATCGGGAAAGGGGTCGGGTTCGTGATTCGTTTTCCTTGATCCATTTTCCATTTCCAGATCCCCTTTTTCTTGTTCATCCCATGATCAAGTCAGCGGTCGTTTGTGGACAATGACGGAACTGAAGTAGCCATTTCAAATTTTCGTAACAACCGTCCAGGGTTATTAGTTAGAATATCGTTGAAATCTTGATTAAACAAAATAAGTCCTAGTGTAGCCTACGTCTTGTATATGTGTATTTTGTGGGGAACTGATATCACCCAAAACGACGCACTCGTGTCTGACATTAAGGTGCTTAACGACGCTGTATTGTTGGACATTGACGAGACCGTATTGTTGGACAATATTTTTAATGTATTGGCACACAAGATATATAATTATGGGATCCAATAAACAAGAAATCCAGCCGCTGCGACGCAAACACCAAGTTTACACGGCAGTAACCTTACACTCGCTGTAGCGCTTACATTTTCCCGGCGTTATAAACGGTCCGGTTGACGTTTCTGCGCATGCGTGACAAATGTAAAATCACCAATGTGCAGCGAAACGGCAAAGCATTTATGGTATGTTTATGGCTGTTCGTTAGGATGTATATAACCTCTCAGCAAATTTATTTGTCGGAAATTAACACGAGGTAAACAAGTGTTGAGGCATGTTTTGAGAGCAAGCGCGTGACTGTAGTGCTCCATAGCCTGTAACGGAGTTTTAAACAAACTTAATATTTAAAAGCAATTCTTCACAGTAATCATCACAGGAGAGTTATCGAACAGCCCGTGGCATTTAATATCAAAAAATGCTTTTTCGTTTCGCTGCACATTGATGATTTTACATTTACGGCGCATGCGCAGAAACGTCAATCGGAATGTTTATCACGACCGGGGAAATGTAAGCGCGACAACGCCGTGCTTGAAAGGACGAATAATCAACTGATATCTGCTCAAATATCACCCTACACCTGCGTCTTGTGTAGGACATAATTACCCTTTTGGGGGTGACTTTTGTCTGCATAGTTATCCAATGTATTGGAATGAACTGTACGTAACCGGTTGACTGAGGGTTGCCATTATTTAATATGCGTATGCATTGATACAACGTCTCTACTGTGTATTGTCCGAGCTGCCGACTACACTAGTGGGAACAACAAACAACAGTTCACTGCTCCATTCAGGTTGTGCTGTCTAGTCTCAACGACAACTTCCGGCTTTCTTCCTTTAAAATACAAACAACGTCTACAGTGTCTATGGTGACGTTAGTACCGAATTGGTTCTTGTAACTTGTACGCGTTATAAATATTTTTGTAAACATTTTATATCTTCTTGTCATATTTGGATAGCAGCAAGACGTGAATATTATGTTTATTCTCATAACTTTTCTTTTAGAGAAGGACCTATTGGTACGTACTTCAAACCAGGATATATGTACGGGATGTGATTAATGTAGCTGTACCCCACAAAATAAAAAAGTAAAGAATTCTGGAGTGAACAAACGTCCATCTTTTGATGTTCAAATCCAGTTTCCTTTAATAAATTAGTTTACATAGCAAATTGTATAAATATAGTAACTGATAAAAACAACAATACTGCAGTCGCGAGTGCAAATAAAAGGTGTAACAGGCCCTGTACTCAATCAACAGTAACTAACATTTTGCATGCAGCCATCACTTAGACGTATATAGTACCGTATAGTCCGTACCGAATTCCATGTCTGTACCATGCCCTTCTGTACGGGATCATTTTGCGATGTTACAGTGGCTCGAAGTTGAGATTGAATATGTAGTTTAATTTTAGCTGTTTTTTGTTAATCAAAGAGTTGAACTTTGTTGTGCCGACGTCGGATTCGATGTAACTCGCTGACACACGAGGCGACTAGCGGATGTGACTGGATCAAGTGACACTGGTGGTATACGCAGTGAGAACGTAGATACTGTTTATGT
>OZ024864.1:1533900-1548900 GCA_964017155.1 Oasisia sp. SBJ-2009 | reverse complement strand
TTGTTTCCGTGTAGGTTTCGCTATTACCAAACCTAACAGACATTTGTGCTATTAAACATCAGGTTCACAAGGAAAAGGAACGGAGTTTCTTCTGTCAGACATGTCGGAAGGTCGTGTGCACACTTTGTGTCATCCAAGCGCACTCTAAACACGACGTGGTTGAGGCAGATGTGTTGTACAAGAAAAATGTGGATGAGTTCCGTGACCTTGAAACTGCCATTGACAGCAAGGTGAAACGTCAAAGCGATGTCAAGGCGAAAATTGAAAACATGCGGCAACAGATTTTCCAGTCGTATCAAAAGGTTAATATTTTTCACCACATTATGACTAGTGTTATTTTATATACAAAGGCGAATCACTTTGCATGCAGTTTCACCTGTTATGTTACGTAGATGTGACGTTCCTATAAAGCAAAACGTATTATTATACTGAGTTTCATATAATATGTGATTAACGTATTACGAACAAATGCCATAGCGCTTGTTCAGTAAAAAATATGAAATTATGTGAATTTCATATTAATGTTGTTTTATTAATGTATAAGCTTGCAAAATGGTAATGATTTATTGAATGAATCTGCAACGATGGGTACATTCTTATATATTTCATATATATATATATATATATATATATATATATATATATATATATATATATATATATATATATATATATATATATATATATATATAGTATACACACATTTAGATAGATAGATAGGTTGATAGATAGATAGATAGATAGATAGATAGATAGATAGATAGGCAGGCAGGTAGGTAGGTAGGCAGGCGGCAGGCAGGCAGGCAGGCAGGCAGGCAGGCAGGCAGGCAGGCAGGCAGGCAGGCAGGCAGGCAGGCAGGCAGGCAGGCAGGCAGGCAGGCAGGCAGGCAGGCAGGCAGGCAGGCAGGCAGGCAGGCAGGCAGGCAGGCAGGCAGGCAGGCAGGCAGGCAGGCAGGCAGGCAGGCAGGCAGGCAGACAGGCAGGCAGGCAGGCAGGCAGGCAGGCAGGCAGGCAGGCAGGCATATAGATCGATTGATCAATTGATATATATCATTCGTCTAAACAACAGCTTGCGGTCATGGTCTACCAAATGTTTGACAAGCTAGGTACATCTCATAGGATCTCATAATACGACTTTCAGCTGCCGAGGAACACTGACGCGTGAGTGGACTGTAGTGTGGCTATTAGAGTTCGTGAGAAACCCACTGACAGCCATTATTAAATATCGCTGACGGACAACGTATATTGTAGTATTGCAATATTGCAATATTTACCTTCCTTTTATTTACTTTTTAACAGACAGAAGATGAGGTAAAACAAAAAGCGGCAAACATGATACGAAATATTCAAGAACAAGAAGAAACCATCCTACGTGAACTACACCAAAAGCGGGAACAGGAACTCGGCCACGTTTTGACAAAGTTGGACAGTGTTGACTCCTATTTAGAGAAGGCGCAACGTTTAAAAGTGAGTACATTCACATGTTGCTGCATTGGGGATAATTTATTTAAGAGTAAGTAACTTTGGATACTCTCGCCTTGCACAATTCTACTAGATTTATCTATGACCGCTGGAAGTAAAAAGAAAAAAACAGATACACATGCTGTCCATAGACATAGGTAATGTGGGATCATCAACATCCGACATGAACCGTTATGTATCAAGAACTCTTAATGGAAGGGAGATTTTGTGAAAACAAACAAAATACGGATCCGTCCTTGTACCTTAGATTCTCACCGGCGAAGGACACCAGACTAACTGTCTAAAATTAAACGCCCAGTGTATGTAGATCTATAATGCACGCGGTCACAAGCACACAACCCTTGAACAATTCGGTAACAAGTGCTGTATCATTGAACAGTTATGATGGATACGAATCGTATTAAAATGAATACAAATAAATAACTTCATTTATCCATGTAGGATAGTAACTGTCTGTTTCCGTGCAGGCTGACGTCGACACATCCAGTCAGTTCGACAAGTTGGCAGTGCACGATATGGTCATACAGCGACTTCGGGCATTGGTTGTGTGCGACGAGCCGACGTGTTCAGGGGAACGGTCACTGCCGGTGACATTTGTGGCGGCCCAACAGGAACCCATTGTGGGACGGCTGGAAGTGCTGGCCACGAATACAGGTAACTAGTATTTCTTCATTTATAGGCCCCTATGTACGTTTTACTTTCTAAGACTAAATTACTGCAATACAAACGAGTAATAACTTGTAAGTAGCAAACAATACGTTTTACACAAATACGTTCCCCTTTAAAGAACGTAGTGTCTAGGAAATCAATGGATTGTTTACTCGTTACCGACATTAGTTTAACACAATTTTGATGGCTATTTAGAATGTCCAGGAAGACCCGATATGCATCATCACTGTGGGTCCAGATCCCAAAAATATCGTCCAAATATCGTAGATAAATCAAAGGTAATTTTTTGCATTTCCTTAGTGCCTGTTTTCCCATTCGGCCATGAAAAGGTTGGCATAGTTTGGGGCAAATCGTTTTCCCATTGCAGTGCCAGAAATGTTAAGGTACCAGTTGGATGCGAATAAAAAATCGTTGTGTTCCAATGAGATTTTGAGTTGTTCTAAAATGTCTACGTCTGGGCGGTCAAAGTCCGGGTTCCGTAGAAAAGCTTGTTTTACTGCTTCAATCCCCGAATTATTGCCAATATTGGTATAGAGGCTTTCCACATCCACGGAGAACAGTAGGGCATCCCTAGGGATTTCGATTCCAGTAACTTTTTCAATGAAGTCTGTAGTGTGTTTAACATAAGAAGTATGTGTGACAGCCAGTCTGGTGTGTCTAATTTAGCGTAATGTATTGGGTTAGAGAGTTGTCGTTCCGCTTCTGGTATATGGTACTTTTTGGACATGATCACTGTCGCCGAACCTTTATCAGCAGGTTTAAAGCTGATAGTCGGGGTTTGCTGCACGTGACAAAATAATGACTATAATTTTATTACCCCAAAGACGCACTCAGTGCAATGATGGTGTTAAGAGAGATGTTATAATAATGGTGACAATGACAGACGGTATCACTACATGACTGTCTGTTACAGCATCGCCAGGGAACAGGACCACCCATGCAGCAACGGGTCATTCTGTTACAGCCACACCAGCGATCCGGACCACCTCAACTGCTGCAGCGAACACACCACGTGAGTCCGTTACGTCAGCGTGGAACTTGTTCTCGTAGACAGCGCTGATTTTCGTTGTTTTACAACATTGGTAAATGATCACGAAACATTAACGTTTGTATTTTCGAAAGTACTACAAATTCGCACTCAAATTTGTACATGATTTACGGCAATAATACAAAAGTGCGTGATTCGTGAAGTTGGAACCGACGGTCAAAATGACGTCATAGGAAAGAGATAGCTAATTGTTATCGATTTTTGCATTCCGTTAGAACCACTGCAATAACATTAATGGAATACATATTTCCAAATATTACATAAGTGTAGTTATACGATATGTGTAGTCTACTCTGAGATGCATCGTGGATAATGTAGGTCTAATCTCTCCAGTGTGCTTTTTCTCTATGCTGAGTCTAGACACGAATTTTTTTTTTTTTTTTTGACGTAGGCTACGTGAGTGTCTAAGTGTTCTACGAGATAAATTATGGCATCATATTTAATGTCATGTCCATGCGATGGTAGTCAATATAACGACAACGACAACAACTGTTTCAGCTCCTACCGACAAAATGATCAAAGAGGTTACGGCAGCGGCAAAACGAGGTACCCGTTCATGTCGTTAGTTATGTATGGAACAATTACTGCGCAACGTTCGCAGTCGCGTGACCATACATGTACGAATTATCTGACATTCGCTGTTCTGTAGTTGTGACACATGGCTCTATTAACACATCAGTGCTGGCATTATGTTTGATCTATACCATTAAATGACGCGTTGTTGTTAATATGAATAAGTAGGTAGCCGATTGTACACAAATTCAGGATGCTCCAACACCGAAAACCGAGGCACTCAAACTTGTAAGCATATCCCATGTAAACGACACGTAAAACCACTCTTTTGTTACATGACATACGTGTTTGTTTTGTGTACATAACTGGGAGAGTGATATAATATGTGTTATGCATCGGAGGTTATCAATATCGACATGTTAGTGTCGTCTGTTTCTTGTGTCACTCCCAAAGTGGACTGTCTGTGTAATGGATGTATGACAACGGCGGGTGTCACCTCTGTGTATGACGTCAGGTACCCGTGATTGGAACGTGTTGCTTGATAACATGTGTGACAGTTGTAAAGTGAGTAGAACACAAAACTAGATATGTCAGAGCAGGTAATGAACAACCTCCAGACGAGGTCACTTATATTGTGAGTGTTCCTTCAACAGTGTCCGGGGAGAATGCCGCAGACAGGAGTCGCCGGGTCGTCAACGTCATGAAGATGATTCGACGTCACAACTCGCCCGCGCTGTGGAAGCACGTTGTTCAGCAAGTTGTCATTGACGGCGAATTGGCGATTACAGACGGGACGCTCACAGAGACAACTCTGGCTGATTTAACATACGTGCTCAAGAACTGCGACATGTCAGGAGTCACTACCCTAAAGTGAGTACATATAAGTACATGTATTCTCGTGGATGCATGGTTGAATATGCATATCTAGTCTCGTCGGTGATTACCTTTACCATTGACTGTATGTTGGGCGCCACATTTGTGATAATGATGTGATTAGAGGCGAAACTGTTTTTTGTATGAAAAACATAGATGGCATATTGTAGTAATCTTGGACATGAATTAACAGAAAGTTATACTTGAGCTCGGTATTATTATATGTCCCGAATGTTCGTTAGTGCAAAGGCTTTGATTAACAAAGGAGATGATGATGATGCGAACAATATATAGTGTTATGCTAACCCTTTGTTAGACATCATCAAGTTGATTTGGGTATTGAAGGTTTAATAAAACACAACATACTACAACACTATTTTAAAAACGATTTACAGAAATGAGACAACTGTCCTATGATAGTTCCCATACGCAGGTCTACACGGCTCAACACGTTCCTGGTTAGCTGCACAAGTTCACTCACCTGCTAATGTAATTGTTTTTCGTTTATTAACCCTGAAATATTCCCAAATTGATATGATGCTAATATTCGTGCGTACAATAGCATGAAATATTTTTTTCCGAATATCTGACTTTTCTTAGCTTCATAATTTGTAGAAATTAAATATAAATTAAGACTCTTTATATTTAGGGTGTGCTAGGAGTGTTAAATAGGATTGTTCTTCTGCTAAATACTAATACTAATATTGTATGTTATTAGTAATAATTCCCGCGTAGTCGATCGATGCGCACTATGAAGTGCAAATGCTATACATATGCTACGTGCTGGCTATCAAAGCCAAGTTCCAGATATTTCTATGGCTCTGTAAGCTATTTAGGAACCCTACATTACTTGTATGGCCAGAGACATTTGACGATTATATGGAGAACCATGCCTCGGTTGCCCCACAGTCCTCTAGACGGCAGCACTGTAAAGTGGGCGTCGTCTCATTATTATGTCGTCTGCTTGAGACAGCCACACTCATGCGCGATTTGTTTTGAGAATTCAATAGTTTACATTTCAGTGTAAAGTGTAACTGTAGCATTACTTTTAAAAGTTGGTCAGATATATCATGTGACATGGTAAGCATAGTATAATAATTGGTTTGCATTTCTTTCCCCAAAATAAGAATAACACGTTTTAATCATGTCAGCTTGGCCTTGCCCTTGGCCGTGGGCAGTTTCTTTCCCGCGAAAATATTGGGTACCTCTATTTAATGACTAATGCAGTGACTGTCTCGCTTTATGCGCCAGTGGACGTGGAGAGGAAAGTAAACGATGATTAGAATCGCCGCTTGTGTAACTTTGTGTATTAAAATAGTCGCAGATCTAGGCCATTTATAATTTAGTATAATATATGCGCTCATGATGAAGTTATGTCGTATGCTGTGCTGTGCCTAGGCTACGCCTACAGCTACGCAGATTTTTCCAAAAAGGGGGCTGGTATTTGATTTGTATGCTGTGTACGATAGACCTATTAAGTACCTGTGTAAATGATATTTTCAGAAAACAATAAAACCGTAACATTATTAACTGTGTCTGTGACTGTCAAGGTTTGACCTCCCATACCCAGTATAAGTCTATAATGAGAGTAAGCACACTAATAAAAACAATAGACTAGTCAATACTATATCCATGGCCTACTATATATCTTATAAGTGTTAGTTTTAGCCAAGAACGCAATTTCTTGTATGATATTATTAATAATTTTATTTATGATTGTGTATAAAATACGTGAAATGTTCGAATGTACAATGGACTAGTTTTCCGGTCGTCGACTGGTCGATGTATTACATTGTATCTCTCGTTGTCGAACGTCGCCGCTAAACTGATACAAATACAACAAAAGTGTCGTTCAAACCTGTTGTTTATCGCCACGTCATACAATGCACCGGGTCGACACATTTGTGAGCAGGAAACAAAATATATCATATTTGTTTAAATGACAGATTAGTAAGTATTGTCCACTTGTGTTACTGTTCAGTCGATGTATTGGATACAGGTGACATATCAACAAGTCATTATTTGTCATCTGTTGACACGGATTATCGAGATTAATCGACGACAGCGAGTGTCGAGTCTTGTGTTTGTTGTGTTTTAATCCAGGAATATTTCATCCACAGGTTGAGCCGCAACGACGGCCTGCTGAATGACGACAACAGAGCGCGACAGTTGACAGACGCCATCAGGGAGAGCCACATGACACTTGACACATTAAAGTAAGTTGAATTAAATACTACAACATGTGTCAACAGTTGTTGTTTCGTTGATGTCCACGTGTCGTCGTGGGAGAGTTGAGAGTCGCTAGACGAAGTTATCAGTTAAATATAGCAACTTATTGTTTACAGTCTCTCCTACATGGGGCTCACTGACAACAGCCTCGTCATCGTCGCTGACGTCATCGACGACCATATGTCACAACTCACGTAAGAACACATTTACTTATTCACCCGACATCAGTTCACGTCCACCCATCACACTTTTAGTGATGACTTCATCTTCTCAGATGGTTTTTATTGTACATTTATGAAATAGTTTCGCGTATTTTGAAAGTTGTTAAAATAAACCCAAATTGTACATTTCTCTGATTACACTCGACATTTCCTGTAACGTTCGTTTTAATTGAACTGTTTAAATTGTGCACTGAATCCACCCATAAATATTGTTGACAATGAAGTAAATAGTTTGTTTATTGATTCACCCCACAAAATTACCCCACCCTCTAGAATTATCGCTGTTGTGGGTGAGTTAGATGATTTGTAAATAAAGGTTATTTACTTTTGTCTCCTTCTCTACAGGATTGACCACGACCACCTGTCACGGGCCAACGTGGAGACACTCGACCGTCTCCTGACACGAAGACAGCAACTGACGATAGGGGTGTGGGTGCGGGTGTGGTAAGTTGACGTGTTTAACGTTTGTCACGTGCACGTGTTAGTGTGTAACACAGACGCACACGCGTGTGTTGGCCGGTGTCATGTTAGTGTCTTAACACAGACGTACGCAAGTGTGTCAGTGAGTGTCACGTGATGTAGGTGCGTTAACACGGCCGTGTGTGGCTGTGAGTGTCGTGTGTCGCTGTCAATGTCATGACAATGTCTCCTCTCTCTTACAGCGTGTGGTCGGACTGGGTGGGTCAACTCGAGACAAAGTTTGGCCGCGACAGGATTCAATGGTAGGTGATTGTGTACAGACGTACCACGTAACACACCAACCACCCTACCCCAAATAACACCCCGTCAACACCCGGCCCAACTGTCCATCGACCACGGAGAGTCCCCAAATAACGAATTTATTAGATTCGACGATTGATAAAAAGCCGGCGTCCCAAGTTGAACTCAAACGTCTCACGTTCATGTATCAGTTTTGTATCAAATTATCGCCCGCGTCGCTACGTTACGCGTCGTAATTACGTCACACGTGTCTCGCGACTGTCGAGGAAATGTCCAGAGTAAGATTTAGTCACCACAGGAGGCAGTCGACGGGTATAACACTGACAGTTAACAAGGCCAAGGGGAATATGTAAATTGTTTTTGGGTAAAATGGACTGATGGTTTATAAATGTTTCTTTCCTGAATTCATGCCAAAAGGCGTTTAATAACATTATCTGACAAGTTCTACTAATTCACTACTATTTATTATATTTATCAGTTACAATTATATAACAGTAGCATAATATCTTATTATGAATGATAATTTAATTATTGTTGCTGATATCGTCTGCCTAAGAATAAAGCACATATGTAGAATAGTCATTAAAACAATGAATATCAACAATTTATTTGTATGTTGAAAGTGTAAAATATTGTGAAAGTGTTCATTTATATGCATTTGCATTCACTGCTATGTAAATGCGAATATGTATAATCCAGAAATTCTCTATTTATAAAATGTATATGTGTGACCTTATGTTTCTTATGTAACACAGTTTCTTATCACTTCTTTCCGATATTACAGGTACTGGGACTGACCGAACACTGACAGCACAGCTTCGTAGACGCGGCGTCAAAGCAACTGATTTTGTGCAGCTCTTTCTGTGGACTCGTTAGTCTATTTCAATATGTGTGCGAGTTAAGATTAGTAGTTCAGACAATAGAAAATAGAGTCAAACTTCCAACGAGAAGGCAGCCTGTTGCCATTGTGTATCGATGAAAAGAATGTAACATTTAAGTATCAATAACTTTGTAACATTTAGGTATACACAACTCTGTAGTTAATCGCTTGGTGGCACCACAACTTATGTTACATGTGTATGGAATAACTTTGCTTCACAAGTTGAACACACGGCGGAGCCACCTGTATCATGTATCTAACGTACAGTCTACAAGGAAATAAAATATGATGATTTTCTCGTTTCTGCGTGTTTTAGTTCACGACGAAAACACAGTAGAACTAGACACTTCTTGTACAACGAACAGTCGTAGTTGACACGGATCTGTACAACACCACAAACACTTGTTAGTTTCATCCCAGTGTCCATACCCTAGTCCATCCTACCTACACGACGGATTAACCCCGCCTCGTCTGCTGTAGTCCTCTTCAGTTGTCGTCTTCTCTGAACCCGACCTTGCTGTATGTATTTAATGTTCCAAGGCTAACCGCAAAAACCCCGACGTCAGACTCGTAAACCCTTCCAACCGCACCCATTGAGACTCACATTATACACACGCACACGCACATACACACATGGTAGGCGAACGTCAACAATGCACTTATATGTATATACACACTTGTACACTCACAAAAGGCACGCGCATGTACGCACACAATCATGACGCGCGGCGCACACCAACACACAAATACATACGCACGCCCTCGCCGACGCATGCACGCCTACACCCGAAAAATGTATCGTTGCACACTCACATGCCTGCCCGCACGCACGCACCGTCGCATGTACAAACGCACGAACACATGCACACGGCACACACTCACAAAAACACGCTCACACTCACACAATCATGCTGCCGCATACGCAGACACAAATATACATACGCACGCACGCACCGTGGCACACACATACACAACTTACACACAAACACACACACGCAACATGCACATACGGTAGGCGTACGTATAAAATGCACATACATATATGTAATTATACACACGTGTACACCCACAAAAGGCATACGCACACACGCAATTATGATGCCGCATACGCAGACACAAATATACATACGCGCGCACGCATCGTCGCAACCACGCACAAACACACACACACACACACACACACACACACACACACACACACACACACACACACACACACACACACACACACACACACACACACGGTAAGCTTATGTAAACAATGCACATACATTCATGTAATTATACACAAACGTACACTCACAAAATGCACACGCACATACGCACACAATCAAGCCGCGCACATGCTCACACAAATATATACGCACACCCACGCCGAAGCATGCACGCCTACACTCGAAAAATGTATTGTTGCACACTCACATGACCACACGCACGCACCGTCGCATGTACACACGCACGAACACATGCACACGGCACACACTCACAAAAACTAGCACACACTCATGCTGCCGCATACGCAGACACAAAAATACACACGCACACACCGTCGCATGTATACACGCACTAACAAACACATGCACACGGCACACACTCACAAAAACAAAAACAGACACAAACATACACACACGCACGCACGGGCCGTCGCATATACACGCGCACAAACACACACATGCACCCGACACACACTCAGAAAAACACGCACACAATCATGCTGCCGCACACGCAAACACAAATACACATACACACGCACGCACCGTCGCATGTACACCTACATCCAAATAAAAATATCGTTGCAGCGACTCATGCCCTCACGCACGCACTCACACACGCACGCACGCACGCACGCACGAATACACACCTAAATGTGAAAATAATGAACTAAGCTAAAGTGTCTTTTGCCGTCGTTCAGGTTTAATTGAAAGCGACTTTTTGCCAAGTTAAGTTATTACAGCATCGCGTAGCCAAAGACTTCCATAGCTTACCGAATGTCAGTTTGTTTCAGTTGTTTTAAACAATAATGTTGAGCCTACAGCTTTTTGATCCAGCTTTATAATAAATACCTACATGATTGAGTTGTAAGACCCACTGAATGTGAGAGTAGGTACATTTTGTTCACTCCCCGAGTAAAACTCTGCAAGAATCACAGAAACTTCTCGAGCGATGTCACGACGCCGAACTAACCGTCCCATCTACCATCTTCAGTCTCCGGGCTCCGTCGTCCGGGGTTCCTTAGAGAAGACAGCGACAGCAATGACACCAACGGTTATTTCACAATAACCACTAACTTTGGTTTGTTATGACACATCGTAAAATCGATTTTCAAATGGTATTTGGGATGCTATTTTCAATATTTCCAATGTTTCATATCTTAACTTAGGTAAGGGAATTTAAATTGCTTCGAAATTAATATTGTGGAAGTGTAGCCCACGTTGATCGCCAGATGGCGGAACTGACGGGGGAATTACCAGTGTGCTGGACCTGGTCAGCCCCGGTGTCCGCTGACCAGCTGACGAATCCGTGACCGCAACGGTATCGGGCCAGGATTCTTTGTTGTTACTATCACAATTTCCGTTAATAATACATCAAGTATTCCAATACGGTTGTTACTCGCAAGTTTTAAATAAAAAAACTTGCGCGATAAGCAATTTGAGGACATTCTGTCCGGGCGTGACGTAGGCCCAATGTCACCAGTGCTACATCACAACAGGGAAAAGCGGAATAGCATTTGTACGCGCATGCCAGGTATGCGTTAGGCCGAATGTGGGACTGGCCGAATCTGGGACCACGACACCTGTACTGACCAGCAGGGGCCGGGAGTCTAGAAATAAGCGCAGTCCCCGAGGTTCCTTGCGCAGTCTCACCATCACGACTGACTGACAGCTAGACCAACTGAGTTAGACTGACGTGACGGCGACACTACACATTCACAAACACGCGAAAGACAGCAAGGTGTCTCCCCGTTGACATTGTGACACGTGGTGCACCGATCGTTAGTAATCCGGGCCCTAATCACACTCCAGCACGTGCGCTGCTGTGAACAGCGGCGGCGTGACAACTGACCACCAACGGTCGAGACAGCGCCCAACGTATCCCAGTCTTGCGACAGCCGAGTAGATTATCGCCGTCGCTTTGACAAGTGAAGTACCTGATTAAAACACCGACTGTAGTCAGCCACTGTTAGGGATGCGCGGTCCCGCCAAAAGGGGCTACACGCAGTAAGTACGTCACTTGTATAATTGCCAAATGTTCTTGCAAATTCCATACGCCAGTAGGCCTGCGTATCTTCAATTATGTATCATTACGATATAAACAAATTTTCTGGCAAACATCAAACATTTGACTAAAGATCAACTAAAATGTTTTTATAACATTTAAGTAGTATGATAATTACTTTCCATTTCCCTTGCTGGTTGGATATTCCACTGCGTCTAAATAGCATTTAAACCTTTTACATTTTAGGGTAGTCGGCACAATTATTTATGTCTGAATTATTTTTCAGTAGTATATAGGGATCCTTTTCTCCTGTTTTCATCCAATTTTAGTTTACCCACGCCAAGAACGAACATCCGCCCCAAGAAACCTGTCCCCCCCCCCCCCCCCCCCCCCCCCACTCATCACCGCCTGAAAAGCAGGAAATGCCACACGACGTGATTGAGACAAACACTGCCGCTCCACTAGGTGGAGACACTGCATGCTCCTTTCCACAGGATGGGTCTCAGTATTCCTGGAATCACACTGACCCACTTCCCCAGGCGTGCCTAACGTAACGTGTCTACCAAGTTTCGCAGTTGACCTGCCCACACATTCTGACATTACCAGCGTACATGACTGGTTTTTTCAGTTTCAAACCAATATATGTCAGAAATGGGAGTGACAATTCCACGAAATGGCACACAACATTTCAATCAATCAATCAATCAATCAATCAATCAATCAATCAATCAATCAATCAATCAATCAATCAATCAATCAATCAATCAATCAATCAATCAATCAATCAATCAATCGATCGATCGATCGATCGATCGATCAATCAATCAATCAATCAATCAATCAATCACTTTATTGTCCTTAAAAAGGATATGCATTGTACAACTCATGATCTACAATAAATGGGATGGTCACAACAAAATGCAAGTGAATTCCAGATGTATCCACTATAAGAACAGTTCAACCGGTTGACAGCAATATGAATCATTTAGCATTCAACATTCTAATGGCCACAGGCACAAAACCCCTGCTATAGCGAGATGTTTTACATTTTATGCAACGGTATCTCCTTCTAGACGGAAGTACATGGAAGAACGTAGAGAGCGGGTGATCAGACTCAGTAGCGACAGCACGAGCTTTCTTCAAAATTGCATGGTCGATTATTTCGGAGAGCATTGGTGTAGGTAAGCCAATGATCTTGGCGGAAACGTGTAAGATTTTCAGAAGCCTGTTACGGTTTTTCACCGAAAGAGCAGGGTAGTAACAAATGCTGCAGTAGGTTATGAGAGGCTCAATTATGCTACGGTAAAGACGTAGAAGAAGTAGTGGATCAACGTAGAAAGCTCGTAACATTTGAAAGAACGTGCAGTCGCTGCTGAGACTTTTTTTGCACGGCTGTAACATGCTTTGTAAATGACAATTTTCCATCTAAGATAACACCGAGGTACTTGAAAGAATCAACCTGTTCCACAGGTTCACCGTTGATGACAATTGGACTATTGACAGTTCTATTTCGACGGAAGTCAATGCACATTTCTTTGGTTTTGGAAACATTCAAATGTAGAATTTTTTTACTGCACCAATTAGAGAAACGTACCACTGAAGAAACATATGACTGGAATGAGGCAAAATCACTAAAAAGAGCGAGCATGGCTGTATCATCAGAAAACCTCACATATCGGGTAGATGGATCCACACACCGGCAGTCTATTTGTATAAAAAGTGTACAAAAATGGGCTCAGGACACAACCCTGAGGCGCACCTGTGTTGCTAACAATCACTGGTGACTTTATGTCACCCACTCGAACACACTGCGGGCGATTACTTAGGAAATTGAAAACCCAGTGAACAAATGCGGCTGGAACTTCTAGTTTCTATAGTTTATCAATCATGACATGCCTTTCTATTGTATTAAATGCTGAACTGAAATCTATAAATAGGATTCGAGCATAGTTACCAGCTGTCTCCATGTGTTCGAATAGTTTGTGTAGAAGGCAAGCTATTGCATCGTCAGTGCCTCTTCTTGAACGGTAAGCGAACTGATATCGGAACGAGTAATACAAAAAAGTGGTCAGCAAAACGAACGACTCGAAGAACTATTTGATAAGGTGTACGACATCGACCATGGCACTTTCATATAAGGCGGCCCGTCACTTCTGGCGCCACACGTGCAGAGTTGTCCGACAATTGAAAGTGCGTCTGCGCCATATTACCGTCTGCTCCTCCACCACCGGGAGACTATCACGGTGCAAGGCTGAAACAGGATTTAATACCACACTCGTATATTTTGGATAGATAAGTTAAGCATGAGACGCATATATATATATATATATATATATATATATATATATATATATATATATATATATATATATATATATATATATATATATATATATATATATATATATATATATATATATATATATATATGGGCCTACCACACCACCTCCCCAGTAGCAACTGCAAGGCCCGCACAGTACTGAGGAAGAGCGGCACCAGCTCCACCACCTCAAATGTCAAAATGTAGGTCTTCAAAGGTTTGCCGGAAATCCATCAGAATGGCAAAACTGTGCCCACCTGTCCTGGGTTTTCACGGACATATGCCGGTGGACCGAACAGGGACAAATGCTGTCTTCACTTTGGGGGAAGCACTCGATACCAGGTACGGCTCAAACAGATCGCTCATTATCACCTCGCTACGTTCTGATCTGCCCGCCTTCAGACAGGATGAGGGAGATAACCAGGAAATGTTTCGCGACAGAGTTCTCAGCGTAACCAGCCGAGCATTCCAAGGCACGACACATGACCTAATCCAGGGATTGGGGTACCCGCATTCCTGAGAGGCATCAAGGAGGCTATGAGGTTCGGCAAGCCTAGAACAGTTGTCAAGGCCGTTGAGCAAGTTATCTACTTTCAGTGCACGGTGTGAGCTTTAGGTAAACATCCCCAATCTACCAGACAGGTGGAACTACCAACGGTTATCAGTGGTCAGCTAGTTACTGTCATTGACCGTGTCGTAGAAGGTGTTGTTCGCAGACGTTAACGTGTCGCCAACGCCACACAACGATGACACCTGCTTCTCGTGCGAAGGCACCGGTCACATGGCGAAGTACCTTGTGACAAACAGACGTCGTTCTCCGTCCCGTCAT